>JAXIVJ010000690.1:7500-27500 GCA_036785665.1 Chirona hameri | reverse complement strand
CTAGAGCTAGAGCTAGAGCTAGAGCTAGAGCTAGAGCTAGAGCTAGAGCTAGAGCTAGAGCTAGAGCTAGAGCTAGAGCTAGAGCTAGAGCTAGAGCTAGAGCTAGAGCTAGAGCTAGAGCTAGAGCTAGAGATAGAGATAGAGATAGAGATAGAGCTAGAGCTAGAGCTAGAGCTAGAGCTAGAGCTAGAGCTAGAGCTAGAGCTAGAGCTAGAGCTAGAGCTAGAGCTAGAGCTAGAGCTAGAGCTAGAGCTAGAGCTAGAGCTAGAGCTAGAGCTAGAGCTAGAGCTAGAGCTAGAGCTAGAGCTAGAGCTAGAGCTAGAGCTAGAGCTAGAGCTAGAGCTAGAGCTAGAGCTAGAGCTAGAGCTAGAGCTAGAGCTAGAGCTAGAGCTAGAGCTAGAGCTAGAGCTAGAGCTAGAGCTAGAGCTAGAGCTAGAGCTAGAGCTAGAGCTAGAGCTAGAGCTAGAGCTAGAGCTAGAGCTAGAGCTAGAGCTAGAGCTAGAGCTAGAGCTAGAGCTAGAGCTAGAGCTAGAGCTAGAGCTAGAGCTAGAGCTAGAGCTAGAGCTAGAGCTAGAGCTAGAGCTAGAGCTAGAGCTAGAGCTAGAGCTAGAGCTAGAGCTAGAGCTAGAGCTAGAGCTAGAGCTAGAGCTAGAGCTAGAGCTAGAGCTAGAGCTAGAGCTAGAGCTAGAGCTAGAGCTAGAGCTAGAGCTAGAGCTAGAGCTAGAGCTAGAGCTAGAGCTAGAGCTAGAGCTAGAGCTAGAGCTAGAGCTAGAGCTAGAGCTAGAGCTAGAGCTAGAGCTAGAGCTAGAGCTAGAGCTAGAGATAGAGATAGAGATAGAGATAGAGATAGAGATAGAGATAGAGATAGAGATAGAGATAGAGATAGAGATAGAGATAGAGATAGAGATAGAGATAGAGATAGAGATAGAGATAGAGATAGAGATAGAGATAGAGATAGAGATAGAGATAGAGATAGAGATAGAGATAGAGATAGAGATAGAGATAGAGATAGAGATAGAGATAGAGATAGAGATAGAGATAGAGATAGAGATAGAGATAGAGATAGAGATAGAGATAGAGATAGAGATGGAGATGGAGATAGAGATGGAGATGGAGATGGAGATAGAGATAGGAGATAGAGATAGAGATAGAGATAGAGATAGAGATAGAGATAGAGATAGAGATAGAGATAGAGATAGAGATAGAGATAGAGATAGAGATAGAGATAGAGATAGAGATAGAGATAGAGATAGGAGATAGAGATAGAGATAGAGATAGAGATAGAGATAGAGATAGAGATAGAGATAGAGATAGAGATAGAGATAGAGATAGAGATAGAGATAGAGATAGAGATAGAGATAGAGATAGAGATAGAGATAGAGATAGAGATAGAGATAGAGATAGAGATAGAGATAGAGATAGAGATAGAGATAGAGAGATAGAGAGATAGAGAGATAGAGAGATAGAGAGATAGAGAGATAGAGAGATAGAGAGATAGAGAGATAGAGAGATAGAGATAGAGAGAGAGATAGAGAGAGAGATAGAGAGAGAGATAGAGAGATAGAGATAGAGAGATAGAGATAGAGAGATAGAGATAGAGATAGAGATAGAGATAGAGATAGAGATAGAGATAGAGATAGAGATAGAGATAGAGATAGAGATAGAGATAGAGATAGAGATAGAGATAGAGATAGAGATAGAGATAGAGATAGAGATAGAGATAGAGATAGAGATAGAGATAGAGATAGAGATAGAGATAGAGATAGAGATAGAGATAGAGATAGAGATAGAGATAGAGATAGAGATAGAGATAGAGATAGAGATAGAGATAGAGATAGAGATAGAGATAGAGATAGAGATAGAGATAGAGATAGAGATAGAGATAGAGATAGAGATAGAGATAGAGATAGAGATAGAGATAGAGATAGAGATAGAGATAGAGATAGAGATAGATAGAGATAGAGATAGAGATAGAGATAGAGATAGAGATAGAGATAGAGATAGAGATAGAGATAGAGATAGAGATAGATATAGATATAGATATAGATAGAGATAGATATAGATATAGATATAGATATAGATATAGATATAGATATAGATATAGATATAGATATAGATATAGATATAGATATAGATATAGATATAGATATAGATATAGATATAGATATAGATATAGATATAGATATAGATATAGATATAGATATAGATATAGATATAGATATAGATATAGATATAGATATAGATATAGATATAGATATAGATATAGATATAGATATAGATATAGATAATATAGATATAGATATAGATATAGATATAGATATAGATATAGATATAGATATAGATATAGATATAGATATAGATATAGATATAGATATAGATATAGATATAGATATAGATATAGATATAGATATAGATATAGATATAGATATAGATATAGATATAGATATAGATATAGATATAGATATAGATATAGATATAGATATAGATATAGATATAGATATAGATATAGATATAGATATAGATATAGATATAGATATAGATATAGATATAGATATAGATATAGATATAGATATAGATATAGATATAGATATAGATATAGATATAGATATAGATATAGATATAGATATAGATATAGATATAGATATAGATATAGATATAGATATAGATATAGATATAGATATAGATATAGATATAGATATAGATATAGATATAGATATAGATATAGATATAGATATAGATATAGATATAGATATAGATATAGATATAGATATAGATATAGATATAGATATAGATATAGATATAGATATAGATATAGATATAGATATAGATATAGATATAGATATAGATATAGATATAGATATAGATATAGATATAGATATAGATATAGATATAGATATAGATATAGATATAGATATAGATATAGATATAGATATAGATATAGATATAGATATAGATATAGATATAGATATAGATATAGATATAGATATAGATATAGATATAGATATAGATATAGATATAGATATAGATATAGATATAGATATAGATATAGATATAGATATAGATATAGATATAGATATAGATATAGATATAGATATAGATATAGATATAGATATAGATATAGATATAGATATAGATATAGATATAGATATAGATATAGATATAGATATAGATATAGATATAGATATAGATATAGATATAGATATAGATATAGATATAGATATAGATATAGATATAGATATAGATATAGATATAGATATAGATATAGATATAGATATAGATATAGATATAGATATAGATATAGATATAGATATAGATATAGATATAGATATAGATATAGATATAGATATAGATATAGATATAGATATAGATATAGATATAGATATAGATATAGATATAGATATAGATATAGATATAGATATAGAATATAGATATAGATATAGATATAGATATAGATATAGATATAGATATAGATATAGATATAGATATAGATATAGATATAGATATAGATATAGATATAGATATAGATATAGATATAGATATAGATATAGATATAGATATAGATATAGATATAGATATAGATATAGATATAGATATAGATATAGATATAGATATAGATATAGATATAGATATAGATATAGATATAGATATAGATATAGATATAGATATAGATATAGATATAGATATAGATATAGATATAGATATAGATATAGATATAGATATAGATATAGATATAGATATAGATATAGATATAGATATAGATATAGATATAGATATAGATATAGATATAGATATAGATATAGATATAGATATAGATATAGATATAGATATAGATATAGATATAGATATAGATATAGATATAGATATAGATATAGATATAGATATAGATATAGATATAGATATAGATATAGATATAGATATAGATATAGATATAGATATAGATATAGATATAGATATAGATATAGATATAGATATAGATATAGATATAGATATAGATATAGATATAGATATAGATATAGATATAGATATAGATATAGATATAGATATAGATATAGATATAGATATAGATATAGATATAGATATAGATATAGATATAGATATAGATATAGATATAGATATAGATATAGATATAGATATAGATATAGATATAGATATAGATATAGATATAGATATAGATATAGATATAGATATAGATATAGATATAGATATAGATATAGATATAGATATAGATATAGATATAGATATAGATATAGATATAGATATAGATATAGATATAGATATAGATATAGATATAGATATAGATATAGATATAGATATAGATATAGATATAGATATAGATATAGATATAGATATAGATATAGATATAGATATAGATATAGATATAGATATAGATATAGATATAGATATAGATATAGATATAGATATAGATATAGATATAGATATAGATATAGATATAGATATAGATATAGATATAGATATAGATATAGATATAGATATAGATATAGATATAGATATAGATATAGATATAGATATAGATATAGATATAGATATAGATATAGATATAGATATAGATATAGATATAGATATAGATATAGATATAGATATAGATATAGATATAGATATAGATATAGATATAGATATAGATATAGATATAGATATAGATATAGATATAGATATAGATATAGATATAGATATAGATATAGATATAGATATAGATATAGATATAGATATAGATATAGATATAGATATAGATATAGATATAGATATAGATATAGATATAGATATAGATATAGATATAGATATAGATATAGATATAGATATAGATATAGATATAGATATAGATATAGATATAGATATAGATATAGATATAGATATAGATATAGATATAGATATAGATATAGATATAGATATAGATATAGATATAGATATAGATATAGATATAGATATAGATATAGATATAGATATAGATATAGATATAGATATAGATATAGATATAGATATAGATATAGATATAGATATAGATATAGATATAGATATAGATATAGATATAGATATAGATATAGATATAGATATAGATATAGATATAGATATAGATATAGATATAGATATAGATATAGATATAGATATAGATATAGATATAGATATAGATATAGATATAGATATAGATATAGATATAGATATAGATATAGATATAGATATAGATATAGATATAGATATAGATATAGATATAGATATAGATATAGATATAGATATAGATATAGATATAGATATAGATATAGATATAGATATAGATATAGATATAGATATAGATATAGATATAGATATAGATATAGATATAGATATAGATATAGATATAGATATAGATATAGATATAGATATAGATATAGATATAGATATAGATATAGATATAGATATAGATATAGATATAGATATAGATATAGATATAGATATAGATATAGATATAGATATAGATATAGATATAGATATAGATATAGATATAGATATAGATATAGATATAGATATAGATATAGATATAGATATAGATATAGATATAGATATAGATATAGATATAGATATAGATATAGATATATATATATATATATATATATATATATATATATATATATATATATATATATATATATATATATATATATATATATATATATATATATATATATATATATATATATATATATATATATATATATATATATATATATATATATATATATATATATATATATATATATATATATATATATATATATATATATATATATATATATATATATATATATATATATATATATATATATATATATATATATATATATATATATATATATATATATATATATATATATATATATATATATATATATATATATATATATATATATATATATATATATATATATATATATATATATATATATATATATATATATATATATATATATATATATATATATATATATATATATATATATATATATATATATATATATATATATATATATATATATATATATATATATATATATATATATATATATATATATATATATATATATATATATATATATATATATATATATATATATATATATATATATATATATATATATATATATATATATATATATATATATATATATATATATATATATATATATATATATATATATATATATATATATATATATATATATATATATATATATATATATATATATATATATATATATATATATATATATATATATATATATATATATATATATATATATATATATATATATATATATATATATATATATATATATATATATATATATATATTATATATATATACACAAAAATGAAGGATTGGGACAAGTTTAAGCAGCAAATAGCAGGCTGCCACAATGGCAACATACCAATGTCATTAATTCATATCACAGTATTCCTTATATAGCAACCAATCAAAGCATTTTTGGTGTCTTATCAAATGACATAAATTCATCCTTGTACGGCATTCTATCAAAGCATTTTGTAATTTGTGTGTCTTTTTTCTGAACATTTTCTACAACTGGCAATTACCTTCATAAGTTGTGAGCTTGTGTTGCTTCAGGAAGCCTGAAGGTGTGAACATATTACATGTTGAGTGAATAGAAAATTAACTTCGACACCTGACTAGATGTGAGCCATGAACAAGGTCCTAGGATTGCCTTTGAGCTAGGGTGCCATGAACAATTCTGGCAAA
Organism: Chirona hameri; assembly: GCA_036785665.1. Taxonomy (NCBI): domain Eukaryota; kingdom Metazoa; phylum Arthropoda; class Thecostraca; order Balanomorpha; family Balanidae; genus Chirona; species Chirona hameri. Next base: position 20,755 of record JAXIVJ010000690.1, on the reverse strand, counting down.
TAGGTACAAAGAGTGGAAAATTCAACTAAAACATATGTACAAGGCTTTATCAATACCAAGTTACCCGCCCACCAGAATGAGTTATAATCTATGCCAATTCTTTCCAGCTTTTCCCTCCACAGGCTGTCCCTACTGTTACATTCATAAATCTGCATCAGTGTTCCAATTATCCAATGTGTTTACAATTAAGGTGTGGAAAAATTCACCGTACATCTTGGGATAAGGAGTGGAAAAAATAGTATCTATAGGGTGTGGTTTTTCCACCCAAATTTACCAATGCCAAGACACTGGCCATGAAACAGTGTTTGATTTTTCATTTCATGACATAGTGAGTGCAGAATGAAATTTTATTGTTGTTGCAAACTAAAATTTGCATTATATAAAATTGTTGTACCTGGAAAATAAAATTATGTGATACATAATATATTTAACCTTTTTTGAGGACAATGGAATCCTAGTTTAACTACAATGACATTAATATCAATGGGCGCCACATAGCCTAGTAGCTGCGGCGCCCTTAACCCTATTTGTAACAGGGGGGGGGGGGGGCGCGGATTCCCCCCCCCCCTCTCATGTTTTCGCAGATATCTCCAGAACGGCTAGGAGCAGGCCCATGACATTTTAAAACTTTTTCCAAAACATATTTTCACATATGGTGTCAACATTTTGAGTTCTTAACCTGAACAGAGGCGGTTCCAGGGAACGGTTTTGGGTGGTTTCGGCGGCGACATTTGGCGATAATACCGAAATGCGATCTTCACGGTTTCTTCCTAACTGCCTCAAGTATGAAGGAGTTACATCGGTTTACGGTGATTGCAGCAAGTGCAAATTAGTTGATGTTAATGAAATATCATAAAAATTGCATGGCAGAGGCGTTTTTCAGGGGCTTGAAAAAGGGGGGGGGGGGGGGTTCCAGGATGTATTCAATGCTTGGCGAGAAGCCAATAGAGCAATGTAAGGGGGCATTAATAGCTATCAAGATGTACAAGATAGCTTCTGCTTCCATTATTTGCATAATTTATTACATATAGAGTTTCAGGGGCGTGTTCAGGCCACATAAAACTGGGGGTGACTGGCATGGTGATGACGATATGCCAGCGATTACGGTGATATAGACGGTTAGCTTATAATGACATATGCACATATGAGGCCAGAAAAGAGAATAAAGTCATTTTTTGCAGAGGCGCGCTCAGGAATGGAAGAAAGGGGGGTCATATTATTGAAAGGAAAACTAAGAGGCATTGGCCTACAGTGACATAACATACTGCAGTTTTCGGATGAAACACGCACCACAGGGCACTCTACGAACGATTATAAGATAATAAGCGAGTCCAGGTAAGGTAAACAGGGGGGTAAGCAATGTGAATTGCAGTTGTAAGTAAAATCTATCGATTCCCATTGGTTGTGTTAAAATCGATCGATAAACATGACAGCTGTTTTGGATCACAAAATATCACTAAAATGTGTAGTTTTTTGCCCCCCTGTTGCCCCCCTATCAAAAAATTAGATTTGTTTTATTATTTAGAAATGTAAATCTTGTTGAGGGGAACCAAACACCGTTTCATTTTTGAAAAATCGGACGGGTAGATCTCGAGATATCTCGGGAGGGGGGGCGGAATCCGCCCCCCCCCTGTTACAAATAGGGGTAGCCAGGAGACTGTTACAAATAGGGTTAAACCCAAATAATCATCATCAAAACATTCAGATCAGGTCTAAAGAGAGCAAATCTCCAGGACAGAAGGAAAGGAACAAAATCCTTTGACCAAAAAGTACAGACAATGCCTGATATTCCAAGGTTGACTTTGAATAGACGCTGTCTAAACTTGTTCACTACCCTAAAGGTAAACCTAACAGGAGTATTCAAATATTGTAATTTTGTCTCCATTAGTTTCCTGAAAAAAATGTGCATCACAATCAGGATGACAAGGACATGTTTCCTGAAAAAAATGTGCATCACAATCAGGATGACAAGGACATACCAGTATTGGTAGGGCAGGTGGCACACTTCCGTACACAACACTGTAGGTAGTGTGACGAGCCTAAACAAGTGGTTGGCGGTGCAGCCGGCTTAATGACGTCATTGGGAGGGTATACTTAATGGCGTAGGCCTGTTTACTACTCAATCAGACTTAATGGCGTAGGCCTGTTTACTACTCGATCAGACTTAACCCTCGCTCTACGGGGGGGGGGGGGGGCTGACAGCCCCCACCCCTGAGGTTTTTCTTGAATAACTTTTTACACATGCAGTGCATCTTGCTGAAATTTTTGGTAGCTGAGTTTACAACAATTATAGGTAGGTTGTAAAAAATCAATTGAAATTAGTTGATTGATTAGTTTCGGAGATAATCATGTTTTGATGGCGTCATGATGGTAAAAATAAAGAGATTTACAACAAAAAAATCGTACAAAACAGAGATTTAAAGAAAATTGCAAACGCAATTCACCAAAGATACAAAATGGATTTTTCCTTAAAATGGCGATCTCGGATTTCCAAAATGTTGGGTTTTTGACCCATCAAATAAAAAAAACTGATTTATTTGGAAAAATCCACACAAAATCAAAATTTTCAAAGATATAAAAAACGGAAAATATGTAAGAGAACTGAGTATGGACAATACCTATACCAAATTTCAAACCAATATCTTCATTTTTGACTGAGTGATGGCTCTCTAAGTGTAAGAAACCGATGACGTCATTTTTTTTTAATAACTTATTTTGACTTTTTGTGACAAGATACGAACAAATAATTACCTGTTTTGTATTTTTGAGCCAAAACTGGTCTAGGAACATGCCAATTTATTTACATTTATCAATTTCTAATTTTGAGGTTTTCTGAAGAGCAAAATCGCCGTTCTGGACGTGGTAAATCCGAGGTCATTCACTTGACCTGGAAGGTCACTCGTTGACCTGAAACCTAAAATCCGCATACTGTTAGATTCCTCTCATGACAGGCAACATGCTGGTTCTTACTGCATTGCTATAAGTTGCTTGGTTTGGAAGTTAACAGGGGGGCCTGTCAGCCCCCCCCCGTAGGGCGAAGGTGAAAAAAGCTCCCGTAGGGCAAGGGTTAATGGCCGGGTTAGGTTAGGGTAGGTTAGTTTAGGTACCATGACCTAAATCAACCAAACCTAACCCCGCCATTAAGTCTGATCGTGTAGTAAACAGGCCTACGCCATTAACTATACCCTCCAGTGACGTCATCAAGCCGGATGCACCGTCCGTCCCTTGTTACATTACCTACAGGTGGTGTACGGAAGTGTGGCACCTGCCCTACTAATACTGACATCCCTAGCATGAAATGGTAAAAATAGCTCCAACCTTGAATCAGCCAAACACAGGTCAGCCTGCAACGGGTGGCAATCCCTTTGAAGTCTTGTTGCAAGGCTATGTGGCTGGCCCCAGTTGGATTGGACACAAATACTGGTGCAGTATATCACCAATCAGGCGTGGATCCAGGATTGCGGTCAGGGGGGGGGGCGCCATACAAAAAGTTGCGCCCTACGGGCGCGTTTGTATGGCGTAGCATGGGCGTGACCCCAGCTCAGGGGGTGGGGGGGGGGGGGGGGGGGCGCCCTAGCCGCCCCTGGTTCCGCGCCTGCCAATGGCATGCAAAGTTTGGCAATAGGATGTGTGCAGATTTACAGTGGTTTACCCTACAATAGACAAGCAGCATCATCCTCAATTCACTAAAAAATATCCAACCACTGGTCCACTCAAGTAATCTGCTATCCCAGCCTACAAAACAACAGATTGTGGCAAAATATAACAATGGCAAGGTTTTGCAAACCGAGCAACTCTTAAAGAGGTGAGTACGCACTCAGTACTCACCAGACGCGTAACCACCACTGGGGTCACTGGGGATCAGTCCCCAGTAACATTGTCGGATTTTGACATTACGCTTATGGGCGTTGCATGGAAGGAATCAACTTCGAAGCCCATGGTACTCACCATAGTTGTTTATCAAGACCGTATTGTTATAGGGTCATGTGGGCCGTATCAAGGTAACTTTATAACTTTGGGCCGTATCAAGGCCATAAATAGGCTGTGTAAAAGGTTGTTTATATACCATATTTTCAACTTTTGAGCGGTATCTATTGCCTTATTTTGAGCAACAGTAGATAAAATACGTTTTGAGCTAACTTTTGAAATGATTCTGGAGGAGGAACGAACGGCGAGAAATGCAACTAACATAGCAATGGCCATGACGGATAATAAACCTGATAAAATATTTCAGTATTAGCTTTGAAAATTATTTCATAATTCAAAAATATGTTATTTATAAATATATTTGCTGAAATTGTGTGATACCTACCTTTACCTACCAGAACCTTTCGATTGCATTCTTGAACATCTTGAAATAGAGGGTGGTGGCCAACTATTGTGGTGAAATATATCCGAAAATTCATGCGTTTTTTTTCTCTTCAAATACAGGATGGATCACTCAAAATATACCATAGACATGTGTCTAAAATACAGGGCTATGTTTTTCACATACAGAGTTTGTTTGTTCACTACCAAACGCAGAAAATCGTGTGATACCCGCTGATACCTGGTACTTAGTTGGTATGTAAGTACCTCTACTTTCGATGAATGGGTACTTAATGCCCATTGGACTTGGACTATTACTATCTTCCTCGTCGCGGGATAAGTTTTTTTTAGTAAGTGCAATACTGCAATGCGCTATTATTAACCAGCGATTACCAAAAAACAGCGATTTGACTCCCATTCATTGGTGTCCAGAATCATTCATTCATTGGTGGCCCAAATCATTGGTGGCCGGAAAGATAATGGTCCACTAAATTCGCGAAATGAAGCTTCGCACAGCAAGCGACACCTGACGATGTTTAGGCATAAAAGAGCTAATGGTTTTCATATTAAGTCCGTGTCTTGATGTCTCTTTTCACGCACAGCGTTTCCTAAAATTGTTACACGGATCGGCTGTGCCACCAACCAAAAATGCTACACACCATAGCATGCAAGAAGGCACTTTGTTGTCCTCTGAACAACCTATAACCCTGTTTAAAAGCATTATACAGTAAAACAAAACAAAAACAGGCATTCTGCAGAATGGCTGGATGCTGGGCATTTTACATTATCCCTAGGCATTTTGCAGAATGCCTGGCTGTTCACATTGCCCATAACATAAGTTATATATATAAGAAACCGTAAGGGCTCAATTAAGGGTCTGATGTGGTGTAGCGTTGGGGAATGACAGGGGGTCATAGGGGTAGGGAGAGTGAGAGGGTAAGATAGGGAACAAGGAAACTGGGCCAGGTTCCGCTCCACTCTTGCGTGTGGAGGAGGGGTAAGTTGTAGAGTGGGATAGCAGTGGAGGGATACATTGTAGGGTGAGGGGAATGGAGAAGAAGGTAGAAGGAGGGATATAGGTAAAGGAGGGTAGGAAAAAGAAAGAAGAGGGGGTTTAAAGGGAAAAGAGACAAATCCTCTCCTCCGGCTGTAGTGGGAAGACTGCTGAGAAGAGATATGGGAGAGAAGAGTGCATCCACTCCACCGGCTGTCCTGAGAAGCTGCTGATCCCTCTTGCCCTCTTCGTCAGCTCGACCTTCGGTGACCTGCCGTGACCTGCAGTGACCTGCAGTGACCTACAGCGACCTGCAGTGACCTGCAGTGGCATGCAGTGACCTGCAGTGACCTGTCCGGCTCGTAGGCCCGCTAGAAGTGATGAGATGTAGAAGCTGATGTAGAGATGTGGATGTGGCATAGCGTAGATGTAGACAGACAGATGTATGTATAGCGTAGCGTAGCAAGATCCCCTTCCGCGTACAAAACATCTGATGGTGGTAGATGCATTTAATTTTTGAGAGGCTTGTCATCCTGGTCCATCATATAGGCTGGTTCACGGACATGCCATTTCACTGCTCGAGGACGGGAGGGGCAGTGTCTTGCCCATGAGGGTGAGGACGGTACAACGGGAAAAGGGGGTAGGATTAGCGTCGGTTGTGACGCCCTGGTGACCATTGCCAACTTTCGTGATTAGGTATCTCTTTACAATCGTAAGTCGGGTCGTAAGTTAGGTCATCCGTCCAGTTACCCATCCCCTCGAACCCCTGCTCACCTCCAAAGCCAAAATCGCCCACTTTGTCTTACGCCCAGTGTCGCTAAGTTTTGCTTTCCTTCGAGTGATGATCCGTACGGCTGTCCAGGCAAAGTTCGGACTACTCCTACTGGCCTTAACCTAAGATTTATCCGTCGTCATCCGCACTGCCACTTTCCCAGCTACAGACATTCCGCTTTCATTCGCCCCATAATTATTTATCCGTCCCCAAAAATTCCCTCCCAGTAGTGCCGGATGCCAGCTGGATGAGTGACTCCCAGGTAGGATAAATGTCCTCATCAATACGAAATCCTACTAGCGCTCCGCTGAACGACAGCATTGCTGCGTGGGCCGCCCAGAATATATGCACTCAATGTAATCCGTCCAGTTCCTACTTTAAAAGGGAGCTAGTTTATCCATAGGACTTATATGAAACACCGACTACGCTTTACTGCCCGTCTTATCCTCTCTGTCCGGGAGAGGCTACTACCTACTGCCCGGGCCTCCGACCTGGGCTCCGCCGGACCTGGGTCCTCTATCCGGGCCCACCACCTTGGACTCCTCCGGACCTATGACCTCCATCCGGGCCACAACCTGGGGCTCCGCCGGACCAACTTCCTGAGTTAACATCGACCGGCATCGACGGCGAGCTACGCGGATGTCCTTGCCTATATACCGACTGCGGTTGCCCGGGGATTTCTTTAGGAGATCTCCCCGTTTAACCGTGAGTGACTTCTGAGGCACGTCTGGCCTCCTCCTCCCTCTTATCCTTCCTCCCTCGCCCTCCTGTCTCTGTGCCAACCTATCATCCTCTGGCATTTGGCACCCGCAGTCTCGGACTTAACTACTTGTAACCTCCCTGTGATATGCGGCCAGCCGATATCACTCGGTCTGGGCATAATTTTCCACGAGCACTTTCATTTACATGTTTCGCCACGCTGATAGATTTTCGATACAAGGATCGGGCACACAAGCCGTCATGCCTCTCCTCCAAGCTCCGATACTATTTAATATATGTCCTGTCCTGTCCTGTCCCACTGTTGCAGGGATCACACCTCCCTGTCCTGTCCTGTCCCACTGTTGCAGGGATCACACCTCCCTGTCCTGTCCTGTCCCACTGTTGCAGGGATCAAACCTCCCAGCACTGTCCTGACCCATTGTTGCAGGGATCAAACCTCCCAGCACTGTCCTGACCCATTGTTGCAGGGATCACACCTCCCTGGCCTGTCCTGTCCCACTGTTGCAGGGATCACACCTCCCTGGCCTGTCCTGGCCCACTGTTGCAGGAATTACACCTCCCTGTCCTGTACATGTCCTGTCCTGTCCCACCGTTGCAGGGATCACATATCCATGTCCTGTCCTGTCCCATTGTTGCAGGAATCACACCTCCCTGTCCTGTCCATGTCCTTCTAGCTATCCTATTACAAAATCAATCTCAGCGACGTTTCTCCAACATGACTGAGTACTAACCGCTTTACCAGTTCTCTATCGGGGACGTAAATTATATGACCCTTAGGTAATTTCCTACACTCTACATGTTAATTGTTACGCCCTACCCCATTTTAAGGTTCCCAGTCTGGACGGTAACCTAACTCACATAATTTAGCTTATCTCTCCCTGAATTGGCTGACATGGTCTGTTACTTAATTTCGCTTGGCAATGGTCACGGCCTGGCAGGGTTAGGGAAAACGGCGGGGAAGGGAAAGGGACGAGCAGACTTTACGGCGGCAACTTGGCAGCAGAGAACACTCACATTGTAGCGCTGTCAGCGGCGGTGAGACCACAACTTCCCTGTCACTTGTCCACCGGGCCTCTGTCTCGTACCGCCGGACGGGTCGCCTTTTATAGTTTCTTCCGGTCAGCGGCTGCTGCGGTGGCGGGGTGTGGCAGGACCCCCGTCCTCTGATTGGCCGAGCGTCTATGTACTTGGTGCTTACTAATTATCCAAGCTGCTGACGCCTTTTTTCATTCAATTTTGAGCTTAGAACCTTCTGGAAAATAACTTATATCTGACTTCCTTAGTCGGATTTGATTGTTGATAACGGGGACGCGCCCTTTCAGTTCTTGTTTCGGGATACGTTGCTGGTGTGGCACATTTCTGGCTGATCTATCTTGTTCCTGCATTCTTTTAATTGGTGCTTTCTCTCCTTTTCGGAATGCGTTTTCATACCAGGTTTGGGTATTTTACACATGATTTCTATCCTTGCTATAGTGATTTGGTAAGGCGTTGTGGTCATTGCCTCTGCATTTGCATCCTGATTAGTTCATCATATCACTTTGTCCGTAATGATCTGTTGCTTTTCAATCGCTGACCATAGATATGTCGATAGGATATGGTGATTAATTACTTTCACGATTTGTTCTCTTGGCATCAGTTCTTAAATAATTAGCTTTCCATCAATTTCTCTTGTTACATTGATTTGTATTCTTCTGCTTACGCCGCCGTTGCATGGTGCCATTTATGTCGCTCCCGTCGGTGCCCTTATTTGGTAACGTCTTGAGTCCCGTGACGTCCCGTGATGCGCCGGTCGCGCATGCGTCGGGAGGCTGGGAAGGGGAAAAATGGGGAGGGGAAGGGAAGGGTGTGGTGGTTCTGGTGGTGCGGGTTCATACTGGATGATGTGGTTCGCTGACTGTGCGGGTTCACGTTGAAGGATTCAGAGGGAGCTTCGCCAGGCTCGCGTTCCCTGCGGGCCATAACTAACTGCTAATGGCCGTCTGCTAATGGCTGCCTGCTAATGGCGGCCATCATGACTTTGTTGAAACGCGCAGTCTAGACCGCCGCGCACTGGTCTTTTTACCAGTGTCGTTGTCTAGAGAGAAGGACGGTGGCCGGCTGGGTTCGGTCTGGGAGCCGGCCGGCTACGGTCAATGGTCACACATGATTTTAATAGGTGATTTTAATTGGAGATGTACCACGCTACAGTGGGACAGACTGACAGGAAAATGTTGTGGAGTTGCGAGATGCCAACGCAAATACGCTGCATTCAACAGTTTTCACTCTAGCGAATATGAAATACCTTTACGATTCATAGTCATTAAGATTCATAGTAAAAAAATCGTGCAAATTTTCATCTTTATATGTCTAGTAGCTTCCGAGATCTGAAATACGGTGACATACGTGTGCCCGTGCATATTGACGTGCACGTGTGAAGCAGCTAATAATCATACCTTCGACTTGGAAGACGAAGTAGTTTTCGGAAATACAAAGTAGGAGTTGCTAGTCCAGTCGGAAGCAACAAACCACATTTCACCTTAACCCGAGAGTTGCTGGGGTATATTTCATAACGCGACTTACTGGGGGGGGGGGGCTATTTTTTGCCCCCCCCCTCGGATCTCCGGAACTACTGGACCGAATGTAAAAATTCAAACGGCATTCGATAGCCCTTGGAAATTTATCGAGGAAACATAATATTGTTGACCTCGGGGTCTCAGATGACGTCACAGTTCAGGCCAAGTACCAAATGTTTGACCATGTCAAAAGGTCTCGATGGATGGAATTGTCGCGCAAAATTGCGATATTAAACGCATAAGCTGTCGATAAATCGGTATGATTCGTGTGTTTGACACTTCTAAGTACCTTTTTAAGCTGTTTATGACCTTGGGTCAGGTCAAGGTCATCCGAGGTCACGAGATCAAACTGCAGATTACGGTCATTAGGCTTTGTAAGACATGTTTATGGGTTTGTTTATCGTCTAGAACGCGTAAAATGACCCTAGGACATTGTTTGTTCCATATAAATAGAAGTAAAAAGCAAAAATGGAAATGCGTTTTTCTATGCATAGTAAGGCTGTGAGAAGTGGTCGTTTTTGTCATTTAAAGGTCATAACTCAGTCATTTTTGAAGATATCGGCTTCAAATTTGGTACACATATTGACCGCAAACGTCTCGATCACATATATTCCGTTTTTTATAATTCTGATTTTTTCTTGAAAATTTTGTTAAAAAAAAAATTATTTGGATTTCTAAAAAAAATTTAATTTCAAACAAACTCAAAAATCCGAGATAGCAGTTTGATAGCCCGGTCTATTTTCAGTAACTTGATGTAAGAAATTTGAGTTTATCTCACAAATATCGTACCTTTGACAGCGTTTTCCGAAAACCATTATTTTGCAACCAAAACCGAAGATCAGGACGTCACTCTGACGTCATTCTCGGTTGACCTATCATAACCTCATATTTGTCTTTTTGCCAAAATGTGTAGAATTGATGTGAGAGAAGGTACTGCTAGTTTAGTGACGATACCTGTGTTCGTTTAAGAGTTATTGCAAAATAACGGGAGAGGGGGGGGAATAGCTCCCCCCGTAACTCGCGGGTTAATCGGCCAAGTAGTTACTGAGATACATCACAGGACCACCGGGTACCCCTATTTCTTGCACGTGTTCACTTACGCTAAAGTTTTAAAAACTAAATTTGCAATGGAACATATGCGGTATAAATGTCTTAACGTACGCCCAAATTTCATCCAGATGGATAAAGCCGTAGCCGTTCTATCATCGGACGTGATTTTCGGGCAGCATTGTTCGCGCGTGCCACTCGCTGCACTACCACTCATATCAGAATGCTACCTGCCGAAGGTAAAATTGCTTTCATGGGGCTGCCGTGTGGTAGAGACCCAGCTGCATTCCAAGGATAGTGCAACGGTAGTATCTGAATAGTGTCCGTACGGCCTGGCCGAGCCGGGCTGGACCGGGTCAAAGGTATATCTGTCTAGTATGTTGACGAAAAACGTGGGAACGCTTTGCGCCCGCTCTGTAATACAAGTTTGGAGGAAGAAAGGGTAACTTGATCCGTCCTAAAATGATTGTCTGGACGAATAGTAGGCTATACTGCATTGTTCTTTGAGCAAGCGTTTGGATATGAAAACACGTAACCATATATAAGTATGAGAGTGAATGTGAGTGGTGAAAGGTATGTAAATGTGAGTCGAGCCAGACATGACACTTGTACTGGGCACGGTCTGCACGGTTTACGTCCGAAACCTATTTGCTGAACGATACCGTATCGACCATACCTTGAACGCGCAGTTAGCAATGTCAACAGGATAAGAGAATTCCCGCTATACTATCGCCCTGAGTAGCACAGGTAAATCCGGGTCCGTGAGATCGACGGCAGTTATCTGACATATGCATTAAGCTATCGACGGAGGATTAGCAGAGCCTCTGCAGACGCCCACCGCCGACACGTGCAGGGGGGAGTGGGGAGAATTGGCACACAAGAGAATACAGACGTGTAAATATGACACAGGTGGGCAACGATTGTCCACTTGTAATGCTTTAACATTGTCATTTACTGTGGCTGGCAGCATTGCAAACTATGAATGGTCCATAGCTGGTGCGGTGTAACGCTGGGCGAAGTGAGTGCCGAAAAACTAGAGTTCGTTAAAGGTGATTAATCTAGTCTGCGTGAGTCTCTTATGTCAAAACTGAAATCAATATAAGTTGCTTGGTTAAACATTTGGTAGGGCTGGGTCCTCTAAGTATACCAACGTGACCGTGCGGGAGGGGTGGTGGTGGTGGGGGGGGGGGGGGGCGCCCCTCGGTGTTTCGCCCCAAATTGAGCCATAGTTTTGATTAAAAAAGGAGCGTGTTACTTGTGATGAGAGGAAGCCTTCGATACCCGATTCAAAGGCTCTGGGTCATTCAGTGACCTCTGAGGTTATGTCAATGGCCCGGATGTCATCCAAGTCGCGTATGTGTAGACATCTAATTTTAATACAGAGTCGTGAATGAAAACGCAGCGCATTTCTAGTTGTTAGTGAGTGGGCTTCTATTGAATCTAGGTCTCTGTTAAAGGGACATTGTCACCTCGCAGGCCAATATGGAGTTTTTGGTGTGTGTCGGTCGATTAAGCGTGTTCCATTTCACCTGCAAAATTTGGTTCCCGAAACTCCTCTCATTAGATAAAAAAATACTGTAGTGAATAGTTCAGTGTGTCGTGATGTGTGTGTGGCCTGACTGGTCCGACCGTTCGCGTCGCATGGGAACGGCAACAGGTGGCAGTGCAACCTATCACCTTAACTGCCCATGTTGGCGGCCCGTGACGGTCCTGGCCGCGGTTTCCCGTGACGGACCTGCAGCTGTTCGACTATGTGTTATGTGACGGGCGGGGGCGACGTGAGATCGGAGAGAGTCGGTAGAGCGGTGGCAGTCGGCTGGGGCGGCGACACAGCGTGGACGTGGGCGTTTGTCCGAATACATCGGTTGTGTTTTCTGTTGAGTGTTACATTGCTACAAGCTATTTCGGCACCATTGAGGCAACGCACAGAACCGGTGTGCAGGGATCGCCACTCCAGCCAGACTCGACGACCGCAGTGGTAACCGGAGCAGCGTGGCATGGCTCTGGAGTCAAGCTGCGAATCGGAGGGCGACGTCTGGGACGGCGCTTACAGCGCGCTGTCGTCGCCGTGCACCTCGGACCTGGTGCGCCTGCAGCTGGACCCGCTGCTGTCGGAGGAGGGAGAGGAGGACGTGCTGTGTGGGGAAGGAGAAGACGGCAGCGCGTCGGGGCGGAGGACGAGAAGAAAAGGGAGAGACGAGGACCTGCGGGGAGGAGGCGGCACCAAGCTTCATCGGTGGGCGATTGGAGGTGGTCGGGAGGGAGGACCGAAGGTGATGAGACGATGGCCGGAGGCAGAGATGGTCTGCGGTGACCAAGCGGAGCTGTGGCTCCCGCCGGAGCCGAGCCGAGGCTAGCCAGGTGTGTGTGCGTGTGGGGGAGCGGAGAGTATCGCTGCCCACCTCCATGTGCGCGGTTCGGGAGGCGCCGATGGACAGACGAAGGGCGCTGAGTGAGTGTGTGCCCGTGTACATGTGCCAGGCTACAGAGCGCCGAATTTCGGTCGGGCTGCAGGAGGAATGCATGCGTGTTGGTCTGCCGGAGGTGGTGCGCTGCGGTGGAGAACAGCAGACCTGAGAACAGCAGAGCTGAGAACAGCAGAGCTGAGAACAGCAGAGCTGAGAACAGCAGAGCTGAGAACAGCAGAGCTGAGAACAGCAGAGCTGAGAACATCAGAGCTGAGAACAGCAGAGCTGAGAACAGCAGAGCTGAGAACAGCAGAGCTGAGAACAGCAGAGCTGAGAACAGCAGAGCTGAGAACAGCAGAGCTGAGAACAGCAGAGCTGAGAACAGCAGAGCTGAGAACAGCAGAGGTGAGAACAGCAGAGGTGAGAACAGCAGAGCTGAGAACAGCAGAGCTGA
>JAXIVJ010000689.1:37500-185000 GCA_036785665.1 Chirona hameri | reverse complement strand
GGTAAGCCCTCTGGTGTCTACCCGATAACTTTTTGCTGCCAGCCAGTTCCTGTAGTCTTTTAAATATATCAGCAATTACTAGTGTGAATCTGGAAAAATGAAAGGCATGGTTCGATTCAGAAAATTATGTTCTATAAACCAGTGTCAATAACCCCAAATAAGCGATGTGAATAGGCACACTCCCATTAAGTTTGGTTGTTACGGTGTAATGGAACATATGTAATATGTCTGTTTGACTGCTTTTCCAATTTGATAGGAGCGTGCATTTTGTATCTGCCGATGTTACAGAAAACACAACTTAGCATAGGTGACGCGAAATGCTCTTGTTTGATTGCTTCGAGTATTATCAATTGTTGACTGTTTCAGGAGGCTTCTTATGGTAATGCAGACCTAGAACTGCCAGCCAATGCCGTCACATCGGCATTACCAGGAGGGCGGAGGCGGCGGTTTTTTATATTGTTCGAATCTCTCGTATCCTTAGGTAAGCTATTTCGCTCATCTATTTGAATATCGCTCAATTGTCTGCATGCTGTTTGCATGTTTTCTGCAGCGTCCGGGCGCCGCATGTCACGTACTTTTAAAAGCCATTCCCTGATTTAGGAGGAATTTGTTAAATGACGGCCAATGAAATAAGCTGCATCAATGTTATCTATGCATAGAAATAGTAAAGCGATCTTGCTCAGCCATTGCATTTTATCTTTGCAGGAATCTTCTTAGCTCTTGGAGGCCTGTCGATATGGCACGGAAAGCTAATAGCACGGGGTGAAACTAGTATCGAGGCGCACATCAACGCCAAGGAGACCAAGAGGCTTCTGAAGCTCAGCAAGGTAACCACACACACACACACACACACACACACACACACACACACACACACACACACACACACACACACACACACACACACACACACACACACACACACACACACACACACACACACACACACACACACACACACACACACACACACACACACACACACACACACACACACACACACACACACACACACACACACACACACACACACACACACACACACACACACACACACACACACACACACACACACACACACACACACACACACACACACACACACACACACACACACACACACACACACACACACACACACACACACACACACACACACACACACACACACACACACACACACACACACACACACACACACACACACACACACACACACACACACACACACACACACACACACACACACACACACACACACACACACACACACACACACACACACACACACACACACACACACACACACACACACACACACACACACACACACACACACACACACACACACACACACACACACACACACACACACACACACACACACACACACACACACACACACACACACACACACACACACACACACACACACACACACACACACACACACACACACACACACACACACACACACACACACACACACACACACACACACACACACACACACACACACACACACACACACACACACACACACACACACACACACACACACACACACACACACACACACACACACACACACACACACACACACACACACACACACACACACACACACACACACACACACACACACACACACACACACACACACACACACACACACACACACACACACACACACACACACACACACACACACACACACACACACACACACACACACACACACACACACACACACACACACACACACACACACACACACACACACACACACACACACACACACACACACACACACACACACACACACACACACACACACACACACACACACACACACACACACACACACACACACACACACACACACACACACACACACACACACACACACACACACACACACACACACACACACACACACACACACACACACACACACACACGCACACGCACACGCACACGCACACGCACACGCACACGCACACGCACACGCACACGCACACGCACACGCACACGCACACGCACACGCACACGCACACGCACACGCACACGCACACGCACACGCACACGCACACGCACACGCACACGCACACGCACACGCACACGCACACGCACACGCACACGCACACGCACACGCACACGCACACGCACACGCACACGCACACGCACACGCACACGCACACGCACACGCACACGCACACGCACACGCACACGCACACGCACACGCACACGCACACGCACACGCACACGCACACGCACACGCACACGCACACGCACACGCACACGCACACGCACACGCACACGCACACGCACACGCACACGCACACGCACACGCACACGCACACGCACACGCACACGCACACGCACACGCACACGCACACGCACACGCACACGCACACGCACACGCACACGCACACGCACACGCACACGCACACGCACACGCACACGCACACGCACACGCACACGCGCACGCATGCAGCTTAGCTCAAAGCATTCTCGCACATTCGACGCATCACCTATTGTCTAGCCTTTGCATCACCTGCAATGTCACCTACAATGTCACCTACAATGCCACCTACAATGTCACCTACAATGTCACCTACAATGTCACCTACAATGTCACCTACAATGCCACCTACAATGCCACCTACAATGTCACCTACAAGTCACCTACAATGTCACCTATAATGTCACCTACAATGTCACCTACAATGCCACCTACAGTGTCACCTACAGTGTCACCTACAATGTCACCTACAATGTCACCTACAATGTCACCTACAATGCCACCTACAATGCCACCTACAATGCCACCTACAATGTCACCTACAATGTCACCTACAATGCGACCTACAATGTCACCTACAATGTCACCTACAAGTCAGCTACAATGTCACCTGCAAGTCAGCTACAATGTCACCTACAATGTCACCTACAAGTCACCTACAATGTCACCTACAAGTCAGCTACAATGTCACCTACAATGTCACCTACAAGTCAGCTACAATGTCACCTACAATGCCACCTACAATGTCACCTACATTGCCACCTACAATGTCACCTACAATGCCACCTGCAATGTCACCTACAATGTCACCTACAAGAGTCAGCTACAATGTCACCTACAATGTCACCTACAATGTCACCTACAATGCCACCTACAATGCCACCTACAATGCCACCTACAATGTCACCTACAATGTCACCTACAAGTCACCTACAATGTCACCTACAATGTCACCTACAAGTCAGCTACAATGTCACCTACAAGTCAGCTACAATGTCACCTACAATGTCACCTACAAGTCACCTACAATGTCACTTACAAGTCAGCTACAATGTCACCTACAATGTCACCTACAATGTCACCTACAAGTCAGCTACAATGTCACTTACAATGTCACTTACAATGTCACCTACAATGTCACCTACAATGTCACCTACAATGCCACCTACAATGTCACCTACAATGTCACCTACAATGTCACCTACAATGTCACCTACAATGTCACCTACAATGTCACCTACAATGCCACCTACAATGCCACCTACAATGTCACCTACAATGTCGCCTACAAGTCAGCTCGCTTCATTGCAGCGCAGAAGGACGACACAATCAATTCGCTGAGCAACGAAACACATCGCTGTCCAAAGCGACGCTTGCCACTTGCCGTTGGGATACGGAGGGGAGGCGAGTGTGAACAAGTTAATGCCGCTAGTCGGTGCGAGGCGCCGAGTGCATCAAATGTACCGCGACTGCCCAACACTATCGTCCTCCTTACTACAGCCCTTCATGGGGCGCCGAGTACATCAAATGTACCGCGACTGACCCAACACTATCGTCCTCCTCACTACAGCCCTTCATGGGGCGCCGAGTGCATCAAATGTACCGCGACTGCCCAACACTATCGTCCTCCTCACTACAGCCCTTCATGGGGCGCCGAGTACATCAAATGTACCGCGACGGACCCAACACTATCGTCCTCCTCACTACAGCCCTTCATGGGGCGCCGAGTACATCAAATGTACCGCGACTGACCCAACACTATCGCCCTCCTCACTACAGCCCTTCATGGGGCGCCGAGTACATCAAATGTACCGCGACTGCCCAACACTATCGTCCTCCTCACTACAGCCCTTCAGGGGGCGCCGAGTACATCAAATGTACCGCGACGGACCCAACACTATCGTCCTCCTCACTACAGCCCTTCATGGGGCGCCGAGTACATCAAATGTACCGCGACTGACCCAACACTATCGCCCTCCTCACTACAGCCCTTCATGGGGCGCCGAGTACATCAAATGTACCGCGACTGCCCAACACTATCGTCCTCCTCACTACAGCCCTTCATGGGGCGCCGAGTACATCAAATGTACCGCGACTGCCCAACACTATCGTCCTCACTACAGCCCTTCATGGGGCGCCGAGTACATCAAATGTACCGCGACTGCCCAACACTATCGTCCTCCTCACTAAGCCCTTCATGGGGCGCCGAGTACATCAAATGTACCGCGACTGACCCAACACTATCGTCCTCCTCACTACAGCCCTTCATGGGGCGCCGAGTACATCAAATGTACCGCGACTGCCCAACACTATCGTCCTCCTCACTACAGCCCTTCATGGGGCGCCGAGTACATCAAATGTACCGCGACTGCCCAACACTATCGTCCTCCTCACTAAGCCCTTCATGGGGCGCCGAGTACATGAAATGTACCGCGACTGACCCAACACTATCGTCCTCCTCACTAAGCCCTTCATGGGGCGCCGAGTGCATCAAATGTACCGCGACTGCCCAACACTATCGTCCTCCTCACTACAGCCCTTCATGGGGCGCCGAGTACATCAAATGTACCGCGACTGCCCAACACTATCGTCCTCCTCACTACAGCCCTTCATGGGGCGCCGAGTACATCAAATGTACCGCGACTGCCCAACACTATCGTCCTCCTCACTACAGCCCTTCATGGGGCGCCGAGTACATCAAATGTACCGCGACTGACCCAACACTATCGTCCTCCTCACTAAGCCCTTCATGGGGCGCCGAGTACATCAAATGTACCGCGACTGACCCAACACTATCGTCCTCCTCACTACAGCCCTTCATGGGGCGCCGAGTACATCAAATGTACCGCGACTGACCCAACACTATCGTCCTCCTCACTACAGCCCTTCATGGGGCGCCGAGTACATCAAATGTACCGCGACTGCCCAACACTATCGTCCTCCTCACTACAGCCCTTCATGGGCCGCCGAGTACATCAAATGTACCGCGACTGACCCAACACTATCGTCCTCCTCACTACAGCCCTTCATGGGACACATTTTCAGCCCCCATTCTGTTGCAGCCCATTCAGCCAGACCCAAACCCGTTCCAATCCAAATCCAAATCCGAATTCATAATTGATGGGGCTCCCATTCCCACCCGTTTCAGCATATTTCACGTTTTGTAGTGCTAAAAAATTAAATGGTCCGTCCCAAACCCGTTCCAACCCGTTACATTTCCAAAAATGGCCCCATTCCTACCCATTTCCATCCTGTTGCATGGGTTGTATGGGGATTCCCATTCCCTGAAGGGCTCTACTGCTCACTGTGCACACTGTGAGCAGTGTGCAGTATCCAGCTCCAACTCCAGCTCTGTTGATCCGTCAGCCATCTCAGCTATCAGTCTGTGCCACACACATGCAAGTCTTCTGACCATCACAAACCAGGCGTAAAAGTTAACTTTATACCAAGTGTTTCTACATCCAACTAACGTGAATATGTTATGGTTATTAATGAAGAGTGCATTACAATTCCATTACAGTCAAGGGTCCCATGGCCAAGGTCCAGGGGTGTTGTTGAGACGTGTCCAGTAACCTATCAATTTTTGCCACGGTCCAGCGCTGTGCTTCTGGTCATCTACGGAGAGGAAATATTTGTTTACGATAGTTTTCCTTGCTAGGGACTTTTGCCATTGGTTTTTGCTACGTTTAATGCTTGATGTCCGTACCCAGCATTGTTTACATTCATGTTCGTTCGTTGTTACATTCACTGTTGTGGAGTTCTATGATGTCGGCATGCAACTTCCCTTATGCCAGGTTTACAAAAACCCCTACAACGCAACACCAAAGGAAAATTGGCGGATATTTCTCGGGCTACATTCAGGAAGGTAAGAATGTGATACGGATGCATAAGGTGATACTGATGCACATAGCACATGCTGAATTACAGCGCTGTTAAGTCTTTTGGTTTTTAGTTTTATATTTGAATTTGGTTTATTGCTAGTGTGTATTGTATAGTAACATGCGGAGTGCGATGATGTTTTATGAATGTAATAATGTAATATGCAACGCTGATCCGATGTCCCCATGGCATCACTTTCACCAGAAAAGTCCGGTCGGCGCACTCCAGTTTGACTTTTGTCTTTTTGCAAAGATGAACTGAATGCTTTATCACTACCGCCAATGACACGAATCCAGCCATAGGCATCGCATAGACACACATGGCAGATGACACAGACATGACAGACATGACAGACATGACATACATGACATACATGACATACATGACATACATGACATACATGACATACATGACATACATGACATACATGACATACATGACATACATGATATGCATGACATACATGACATACATGACATACATGACATACATGACATACATGACAGATATGGCATACATGACAGACATGGCAGACATTATAGACATGACATACATGACATACATGACATACATGACATACTTGACATACATGACATACATGACATACATGACATACATGGCATACATGACATACATGACATACATGACATACATGACATACATAACATACATGACATACATGACATACATGACATACATGACATACATGACATACATGACATACATGACATACATGCCATACATGACATACATGACATACATGACATACATGACATACATGTCATACATGACAGACATGACATACATGACAGACATGACATACATGACAGACATGACAGACATGACATACATGACAGACATGACATACATGACATACATGGCATACATGACAGACATGACAGACATGACAGACATGACAGATATGACAGACATGGCAGACATGACAGACATGACAGACATGACAGACATGACAGACTGACTGCAAGTGTTAACTCTGTTTTCGTCGCCAGGGGCTGGCGACACCTGCTGTTCCCTTCTACTCACCTACCGGACGGGGAAGGACTAACCTGGAGGATACCACCGACACGCCCTCACGTGAAGATTCTGTAGCTGATTGGTGATGAGCCGGGGTAGATTAGGATGGTGTTGATATGCTGCCCAGCGCACAGGCGTCTCGTCACTGGCGCTCCAAAAATAGAGCCGGTGATGTCATAGCCTGCCATAGACATGCATGTAAATAATCTAACAAAGTTTGAAGTTTTTTTATTGACATACCCTCTATGCCCTCTATGGGTCGTCAAGTGGTCGCAGTGCTACGCAATAACCGTTTAAAAAAGACCTTACTTTTGCAACCGATTACAATGCATTAAAATATAAAATTAGAGCACTCTATTTTTAGAGTAGTTCCCTACTGTGCCTCCAACTGAGAATTCCTCCCAGCATGTCTCGACTCTCCGTCACTGGAGAATACCTCCCGGTATATCTCGTCGAGTGTTGAGTGCGCATCTGCTGACGCCTTTCCATATTCACCTGGTGTTGTTTGTTTGGCGTCATCTTTTTGCGGCGGGTTGATGGTGTCATCCTTAACAGCGAGGTTTTGCAAGTGATTATGTTTGTGATATTGTATTTTGTGCTGTCTCAATGCGCAAAGGAAATGTGTTTAGTCTTGCCATTTGTTGTCATTTTAGGAAGTTATTTTAGCCAAGGGGTCGCATAAGGCTGCAATATTATTATTGTATGGCAATACTGTTTTTACTGTGGAGTGTGGCTATAGCTGGCACAACTTAGGTACCTACAATGATTTTGGAAGACGTGCCGATTGCCTACTTGTCTTTACAAATGTCTTTACAAATATTCCGAGGCATTGCTTGAAGAGATGTGGATTAACATATAGTCAGTTATTAACATTGTGTACTGT
Source organism: Chirona hameri (assembly GCA_036785665.1). NCBI lineage: Eukaryota > Metazoa > Arthropoda > Thecostraca > Balanomorpha > Balanidae > Chirona > Chirona hameri. Next base: position 176,898 of record JAXIVJ010000689.1, on the reverse strand, counting down.
GATTGCGTTTTCTCAATGTGCGTCCAGTGTACCATTACCTAATAAACTTTTCTACGCGTACCTATTGTTCCCGAGATCCGCCAACTACGGTATTTGTGCAATGCCTAGACTGCACCGCATAGCATTGGTGTTATGCGGTGCAGCCTAAGAGTCAGCAGCATCGGAAGGCGCATCTTCGCACAGGGCGGGAACACCTGACCTGGGAGGCAAAGTTTATGATTTTCTTGTACTTGCTGTCCCTGCTTTGAAGTAATGCCAGGCTGGTGCATTACTTCTACTATGTCCTTACAGTATTGTGCCAATTATACTCAGGGGCGTAAGGAGGATTTTGCCTGGGGGGGGGGGGGCAAATGTGATCAGAGGGCATTCGTAGCCAAGGGGGCCCACATAATTTAAACAGTACATAATGTTGTATGTTGTAAAACAACGAGGTATGAGTTTTCGACAACGAAAAAAGTGTTTTTGGGGGGGAGTCAAAAACTCAAAATTTCACAAATCCGAGATATCCGTTTTGAATATAATGTAATTTACTTTCTTTCGACATTTTGTATTTGCAATTTGCTTCAAAACTCGAATTTTTACCATTTTGCAAACATTTATTGTTTCCCCACCAAAAAATGGCATGACATGACGTGATTAAAACGTTATTATCTCCCAAAGTACTTTACTATTTTCATTGAAATGTTGTGATAAGACGTATAATTGATGCAGCATAATGTACTGAAAGATTTACATCGATATCTATCATGCTTTTCAAGTTATTCAGAAAATCCGGGAGGGGGATTCTGCCACCTCCAGCGAGGCGCGGGTTAATGCAAATATTATCCTGAATCTTCTTCAATTCGGATCCAGGAAACAACACAGTACGTACATGCCGATTGTGCACATGTACGATGAAGTTACAAAATCTCTACAAAAATAACGAAATAACATGCTCATTATACTTTGATTTACAGAACGCTTTGGAATTTGGATACAGTTTGCTTAGCAATTATCGTAAGAAAAAAATACAGCATTGTGATACGAGGGGTTTCTACAACACGATAGAGTCATATATTAATAAGAGGCATAAAGTGACAATAAGGCCATTTTTTATGAGGTTGCATCTAAGAAAGACATGATTTAAATTGGCGTCCCACAGGGTTCAATTTTAGGTACTCTTTTATTTATTCTTTATATTCAAGGAAATAGTTCACCTTCAACATTGGTTTTAAACTGAGATAGCAGTTTTGTAGCCCGTGTTGGGAAACCCCTATCTGCAAGTTTTTCTGACTGAAAAGACTCTAGCCGAATGTATTTGATTTTTGGCGAAGGAATGCGGTGCTGGCGAAATATTGTGGTGCTGGATCTAGCCCGGGCAGAGGCTATATATCCATCAGCCAATCAGTTTGCAGGTGGTACTAGCAAGCGAACCGCCGGCTGCCGGTTGGCACATCTCTAATGCGAGTCTATCCTTACGCGACTACTTTAGAATCTGATTGGCTAAACCATTTTTTTACATTCGCGTGACGTCAGGACTTTGACTCGGAGAGTATGCATATAGTTTTGATAAACAATATTAATGTACGGCCTTCTGTCCTGAATCGGTGCGATATAAGGCCATTTTTGGCAATATAAAAAGATTGTATTACACAATATAATCAAATCGTGTTTGGGAAAAATTTCCAAGGTGAACTATTTTCTTTAATGACATCAGCAATACAGCAGACATAGGTACCTTTTACTTATTTGCTGATGAAATACGGCAATTTGTATTCTTAAGCTAGAAATGTTGAAGAGTTCCAAATAAAGATTTATGAATTAATTCCCAAAAATTAATGAGTGGTTCCATGTAAATATATTATCACTAAATGCATCAAAGACAAACTACCAAATATATTCAAGATCAATAACGTGACAAGATCTTGACATAGTATTATTTGATACACCAATTACGACAAAAAAAAAACATGCATTAAATACTTAGGAGTTCTTGTAGATGAAAATCGTAAATGGAATAGTCATATATATATAGTGTAATATGTGTGATAAGGCGTAATATAGGAGTTACCGGAATATCTAAGCTTTATTTATCCTCACAGCAACTTCTATTGCAGTGCAATGTATAGATTCCGCCCCATCTAAATTATTGTGCAGTGATCTGGATTCGGGGGTAGGAATTATCAAACTAACATTAAACAGCTTTTGATAGTGCAGAAACGAGCGATTTGTTCGTCCCTGTAGCTCAGTGGGAGATCGTTGGGCTTCTGACCTTTTCTGTTAGTGGCAGCGAGAGTTCGAGTCAAAGCCAAAGCCTACATTGTCAAAGCCTTGTACTCCTCTAGACGTTTCTAGCATACACTGAAAAACAATACGAATTTTGACTGGTCTTTCTTCGAGAGCCTCACCGGCGCTCGACCGGCAGACCACCACAGGACCCTCTAAAGCAGGCCCGAATCCAGGGGGCTAGGGCGCCCCTCCCCCTGAGCCCGGGTCGCGCCCATGTCGCGCCATACAAACGCGCCCGTATGGCGCAACTTTTTGTATGTCGCCCCCCTCCCTGACCGAAATTCTGGCTCCGCGCCTGCTCTAAAGGCAGCAGAGGGCCCTCTACAGATCGACAGGGGCCTCTAAAGGCCGGCAGAGAGGGCCCTCTACACTCACTCTACAGATAGGCAGAGCCCTCTAAAGGCCAGCAGAGAGCCCTCTACAGATTGGCTAGGATACTGCAGATCGACAGGGCCTCTAAAGGCTGGAAGAGGACCCTCTACAGGTCGGCAGGGCCCTCTAAATTCCGGCAGAGGCCCCCTGCAGATTGGCAGGGCGATCTACAGATCGGCAGGGCCCTCTAAAGGCCGAAATGGCCTAGATATACGTACTTGCCTTGAGCTGAGGTGATTTTTTTTTAAGTTGACCAAACACAAACACAATAGTTTTGTAGGTACTATTGTTCTTATGAAATCCTGTAAGTACGAAATCGATCGGCCACAAACTGTGGCTGTGGTGTGACCGGAAACATTTTTGGAGGTGGGGTCACGTGACCTGGTCTGGTGACCTGACCTGAGATGACCCGAGGTTTTTTAACATAATGTGCGCAATTGATGCCCGCACAGCTGTGCCAAAAAAGGCGGCGCTGCGCGCCGCCGTTTTTCGCTATCCTAGATAAGCCTTGGGGGGGGGGGGGGTCTAAACGCCCCCTCCCCCCCCCCCGGCACGTCGCGGGTTAAATATGCACTCGCTGGGCCTATGTCCATTTTTTAGATCAGGTCAACAGTTTAGGCACAATAGGTCATCAACGGTTACGCACGTCTTGGGGGCGTCTTGCCCCAAGACGTTTTACCCCATTGCGTGCTTTCGATGAAAAGTGAGCCAAACACAAACACAATTTTTTTTTATAATTTAGTCCGAATGTTTTGTATGGATGGATTTCTGAAGTCAGGATGCAGAGCTTGTTGCAGAGCACGCTAAGCAGAGCTTGTTGCGCAGGTCCTGACCTCACCACCCGATCGCGCAATTCCTGTTGGCCGGCAGAATTTAGAGACGAAAGTTTTACGTGCCCGACATACCTGGACACGATCCGCCCCGCTCACTGACGTCACCTGACCTTGAGTGCGACCGCTGCCACCGGCCGCAGGCCATCCCAGTCAGGAGCAAACAGCGAGCGCCGAAGCGACTCGAACCCGGGCTGCCACACCGGGATAGGTCAGAAGTCCAGCGCTCTCCCACTAAGCTACAGGGGCGAACATGAACCCAGAAATGAGCAATAGACCTTTTCCTACATCAGTGACCTTTCAGTTGGCTTGAATTATCTGGAAGAAAGGTGTTTGGAGAAAGTATAATGCTCCTGGTCCATGGTAGCAGTAAATGAAGAAAACAAACTCTCCAAAAACAGACTTTTACTTATATCTCTGGAAAGCGCCGCAGAAATTATGTCATCTTTTATTAGTTCACTGACTATATGTTGCTTCTTTTGTAGAGAATAACAGTTTTCCCCCTAACAATTTATATTCCGATAAATTTGGGATGGGCGTTTTACCCCACCCTACCTGCCACCCGACCGTCCCGATATTGGACCCGAGGTAGACTCGCGATTGCGGGCGGCCGGCAAGTGGGCACGAAGCCGAAGGAGAACTTGTCGAAAGTACATAGGTACAAGCTAATTGTCGTATATCCGCTGTCGGGTATGTAGCTCGATAATCTATCGGTGTGTGAATGATGAAAAACTTTCGCTCACAACGTTCGGAAATCGAATGTGATTTAGTAGTACGATGTACAGTACAATCAATGGCGTAGGCAAGGGGGGCAAGGGGGCCATGCCCCCCCCCCCTGAAGGCCCCCTCTGGCGACCGAGCGAGGGCCCCCTGGGGCCGAAGTCCCAGTGTTTTGGATGGTGTCAGACGCCCGCAAGACGCTTTACGTCGCATAAAAGAACGCCCACGAACCGATAAAAAATCGTAACACGAATAAATAACAGCACTTGCTTAGTCTGTTGAAGGCATGTATATGTAAATACGTAAAAAGGGGCCCAGCCAGTGTGGATAGGGCTCTCTACCAGCTTTAAGGGGCCCTGCCGATCTGCAGAGGGCACAGTATCGACATTTAGAGGGCCCTTTCGGTTGTAGAGGGCCCTCTGCCGGCCTTTATAGGGCCCTGCCGATATGTAGAGGGTCCCTGCTGATCTGGAGAGGGCCTTCTACCGGCCTTTAGAGGACCCTGCCGATCTGCAGATCGCCCTGCTAATCTGTAGAGGGCCTCTGTCGGCATTTAGAGGGCCCTCCCGACCTGTAGAGGGCCCTCTTCCAGACTTTAGGGGCCCTGTCGATCAGCAGTGTCCCAGTCAATCTGTAGAGGGCCCTCTGCTGGCCTCTAGAGCCCTGCCGATCTGTAGAGGGCCCTCTGCCGGCCTTTAGAGGGCCCTTCCAGCATGTAGAGGGCCCTGTCGACCTGTAGAGCGCCGTCTTCCAGCGTGTAGGGGCCATGTCGATCTGCAGAGTGCCCCAGCCAATCTATAGCCAATCCAGCCAATCCTCTGCCGGCCTGCATAGGGCCCTGTCGATCTGTAGAGGTTCTCTGCCGACCTGTAGAGGTTCTCTGCCAATCTGGAGGGGGCCCTCTGCCCGCCTTTAGTAGCCCTGTCGGGCTTTAGAGGGCCCTTCCAGCCTTTAGCCGGCCATGTCGGCCTTTATAGGGCCATTTCGGCCTTTAGAGGGCCCTGCCGATCTGTAGATCGCCCTGCCAATCTGCAGGGGGCCTCTGCCGGAATTTAGAGGGCCCTGCCGACCTGTAGAGGGTCCTCTTCCAGCCTTTAGAGGCCCTGTCGATCTGCAGTATCCTAGCCAATCTGTAGAGGGCCCTCTGCTGGCCTTTAGAGGGCTCTGCCTATCTGTAGAGTGAGTGTAGAGGGCCCTCTCTGCCGGCCTTTAGAGGCCCCTGTCGATCTGTAGAGGGCCCTCTGCTGCCTTTAGAGCAGGCGCGGAGCCAGAATTTCGGTCAGGGAGGGGGGGGGGGGGCGACATACAAAAAGTTGCGCCATACGGGCGCGTTTGTATGGCGCGACATGGGCGCGACCCGGGCTCAGGGGGAGGGGCGCCCTAGCCCCCTGGATTCGGGCCTGCTTTAGAGGGTCCTGTGGTGGTCTGCCGGTCGAGCGCCGGTGAGGCTCTCGAAGAAAGACCAGTCAAAATTCGTATTGTTTTTCAGTGTATGCTAGAAACGTCTAGAGGAGTACAAGGCTTCGACAATGTAGGCTTTGGCTTTGACTCGAACTCTCGCTGCCACTAACAGAAAAGGTCAGAAGCCCAACGATCTCCCACTGAGCTACAGGGACGAACAAATCGCTCGTTTCTGCACTATCAAAAGCTGTTTAATGTTAGTTTGATAATTCCTACCCCCGAATCCAGATCACTGCACAATAATTTAGATGGGGCGGAATCTATGCATTGCACTGCAATAGAAGTTGCTGTGAGGATAAATAAAGCTTAGATATTCCGGTAACTCCTATATTACGGCTTATCACACATATTACACTATACATATATGACTATTCCATTTACGATTTTCATCTACAAGAACTCCTAAGTATTTAATGCATGTTTTTTTTTGTCGTAATTGGTGTATCAAATAATACTATGTCAAGATCTTGTCACGTTATTGATCTTGAATATATTTGGTAGTTTGTCTTTGATGCATTTAGTGATAATATATTTACATGGAACCACTCATTAATTTTTGGGAATTAATTCATAAATCTTTATTTGGAACTCTTCAACATTTCTAGCTTAAGAATACAAATGGCCGTATATCATCAGCAAATAAGTAAAAGGTACCTATGTCTGCTGTATTGCTGATGTCATTAAAGAAAATAGTTCACCTTGGAAATTTTTCCCAAACACGATTTGATTATATTGTGTAATACAATCTTTTTATATTGCCAAAAATGGCCTTATATCGCACCGATTCAGGACAGAAGGCCGTACATTAATATTGTTTATCAAAACTATATGCATACTCTCCGAGTCAAAGTCCTGACGTCACGCGAATGTAAAAAAATGGTTTAGCCAATCAGATTCTAAAGTAGTCGCGTAAGGATAGACTCGCATTAGAGATGTGCCAACCGGCAGCCGGCGGTTCGCTTGCTAGTACCACCTGCAAACTGATTGGCTGATGGATATATAGCCTCTGCCCGGGCTAGATCCAGCACCACAATATTTCGCCAGCACCGCATTCCTTCGCCAAAAATCAAATACATTCGGCTAGAGTCTTTTCAGTCAGAAAAACTTGCAGATAGGGGTTTCCCAACACGGGCTACAAAACTGCTATCTCAGTTTAAAACCAATGTTGAAGGTGAACTATTTCCTTGAATATAAAGAATAAATAAAAGAGTACCTAAAATTGAACCCTGTGGGACGCCAATTTAAATCATGTCTTTCTTAGATGCAACCTCATAAAAAATGGCCTTATTGTCACTTTATGCCTCTTATTAATATATGACTCTATCGTGTTGTAGAAACCCCTCGTATCACAATGCTGTATTTTTTTCTTACGATAATTGCTAAGCAAACTGTATCCAAATTCCAAAGCGATCTGTAAATCAAAGTATAATGAGCATGTTATTTCGTTATTTTGTAGAGATTTTGTAACTTCATCGTACATGTGCACAATCGGCATGTACGTACTGTGTTGTTTCCTGGATCCGAATTGAAGAAGATTCAGGATAATATTTGCATTAACCCGCGCCCCGCTGGAGGTGGCAGAATCCCCCTCCCGGATTTTCTGAATAACTTGAAAAGCATGATAGATATCGATGTAAATCTTTCAGTACATTATGCTGCATCAATTATACGTCTTATCACAACATTTCAATGAAAATAGTAAAGTACTTTGGGAGATAATAACGTTTTAATCACGTCATGTCATGTCATTTTTTGGTGGGGAAACAATAAATGTTTGCAAAATAGTAAAAATTCGAGTTTTGAAGCAAATTGCAAATACAAAATGTCGAAAGAAAGTAAATGACATTATATTCAAAACGGATATCTCGGATTTGTGAAATTTTGAGTTTTTGACTCCCCCCAAAAAACACTTTTTTCGTTGTCGAAAACTCATACCTCGTTGTTTTACAACATACAACATTATGTACTGTTTAAATTATGTGGGCCCCCTTGGCTACGAATGCCCTCTGATCACATTTGCCCCCCCCCCCCCCCCCAGGCAAAATCCTCCTTACGCCCCTGAGTATAATTGGCACAATACTGTAAGGACATAGTAGAAGTAATGCACCAGCCTGGCATTACTTCAAAGCAGGGACAGCAAGTACAAGAAAATCATAAACTTTGCCTCCCAGGTCAGGTGTTCCCGCCCTGTGCGAAGATGCGCCTTCCGATGCTGCTGACTCTTAGGCTGCACCGCATAACACCAATGCTATGCGGTGCAGTCTAGGCATTGCACAAATACCGTAGTTGGCGGATCTCGGGAACAATAGGTACGCGTAGAAAAGTTTATTAGGTAATGGTACACTGGACGCACATTGAGAAAACGCAATCACAGTACACAATGTTAATAACTGACTATATGTTAATCCACATCTCTTCAAGCAATGCCTCGGAATATTTGTAAAGACATTTGTAAAGACAAGTAGGCAATCGGCACGTCTTCCAAAATCATTGTAGGTACCTAAGTTGTGCCAGCTATAGCCACACTCCACAGTAAAAACAGTATTGCCATACAATAATAATATTGCAGCCTTATGCGACCCCTTGGCTAAAATAACTTCCTAAAATGACAACTAATGGCAAGACTAAACACATTTCCTTTGCGCATTGAGACAGCACAAAATACAATATCACAAACATAATCACTTGCAAAACCTCGCTGTAAAGGATGACACCATCAACCCGCCGCAAAAAGATGACGCCAAACAAACAACACCAGGTGAATATGGAAAGGCGTCAGCAGATGCGCACTCAACACTCGACGAGATATACCGGGAGGTATTCTCCAGTGACGGAGAGTCGAGTCATGCTGGGAGGAATTCTCAGTTGGAGGCACAGTAGGGAACTACTCTAAAAATAGAGTGCTCTAATTTTATATTTTAATGCATTGTAATCGGTTGCAAAAGTAAGGTCTTTTTTAAACGGTTATTGCGTAGCACTGCGACCACTTGACGACCCATAGAGGGCATAGAGGGTATGTCAATAAAAAACTTCAAACTTTTTTAGATTATTTACATGCATGTCTATGGCAGGCTATGACATCACCGGCTCTATTTTTGGAGCGCCAGTGACGAGACGCCTGTGCGCTGGGCAGCATATCAACACCATCCTAATCTACCCCGGCTCATCACCAATCAGCTACAGAATCTTCACGTGAGGGCGTGTCGGTGGTATCCTCCAGGTTAGTCCGTCCCCGTCCGGTAGGTGAGTAGAAGGGAACAGCAGGTGTCGTCAGCCCCTGGCGACGAAAACAGAGTTAACACTTGCAGTCAGTGTGTGTATGTGTCATGTCTGTCATGTCTGTCATGTCTGTCATGTCTGCATGTCTGTCATGTCTGTCATGTATGTCATGTCTGTCATGTATGTCATGTCTGTCATGTCTGTCATGTCTGTCATGTCTGTCATGTCTGTCATGTATGTCATGTCTGTCATGTATGTCATGTATGTCATGTATGTCATGTATGTCATGTATGTCATGTATGTCATGTCTGTCATGTATGTCATGTATGTCATGTCTGTCATGTCTGTCATGTATGACATGTATGTCATGTATGTCATGTATGCCATGTATGTCATGTATGTCATGTATGTCATGTATGTCATGTATGTCATGTATGTCATGTCTATAATGTCTGCCATGTCTGTCATGTATGCCATATGTCATGTATGTCATGTATGTCATGTATGTCATGTATGTCATGTATATCATGTATGTCATGTATGTCATGTATGTCATGTATGTCATGTACGTCATGTATGTCATGTATGTCATGTATGTCATGTATGTCATGTATGTCATGTATGTCATGTCTGTCATGTCTGTGTCATTTGCCATGTGTGTCTATGCGATGCCTATGGCTGGATTCGTGTCATTGGCGGTAGTGATAAAGCATTCAGTTCATCTGTGCAAAAAGACAAAAGTCAAACTGGAGTGCACCGACCGGACTTTTCTGGTGAAAGTGATGCCATGGGGACATCGGATCAGCGTTGCATATTACATTATTACATTCATAAAACATCATCGCACTCCGCATGTTACTATACAATACACACTAGCAATAAACCAAATTCAAATATAAAACTAAAAACCAAAAGACTTAACAGCGCTGTAATTCAGCATGTGCTATGTGCATCAGTATCACCTTATGCATCCGTATCACATTCTTACCTTCCTGAATGTAGCCCGAGAAATATCCGCCAATTTTCCTTTGGTGTTGCGTTGTAGGTTTTTTTGTAAACCTGGCATAAGGGAAGTTGCATGCAGACATCATAGAACTCCACAACAGTGAATGTAACAACGAACGAACATGAATGTAAACAATGCTGGGTACGGACATCAAGCATTAAACGTAGCAAAAACCAATGGCAAAAGTCCCTAGCAAGGAAAACTATCGTAAACAAATATTTCCTCTCCGTAGATGACCAGAAGCACAGCGCTGGACCGTGGCAAAAATTGATAGGTTACTGGACACGTCTCAACAACACCCTTGGACCTTGGCCATGGGACCCTTGACTGTAATGGAATTGTAATGCACTCTACATTAATAACCATAACATATTCACGTTAGTTGGATGTAGAAACACTTGGTATAAAGTTAACTTTTACGCCTGGTTTGTGATGGTCAGAAGACTTGCATGTGTGTGGCACAGACTGATAGCTGAGATGGCTGACGGATCAACAGAGCTGGAGTTGGAGCTGGATACTGCACACTGCTCACAGTGTGCACAGTGAGCAGTAGAGCCCTTCAGGGAATGGGAATCCCCATACAACCCATGCAACAGGATGGAAATGGGTAGGAATGGGGCCATTTTTGGAAATGTAACGGGTTGGAACGGGTTTGGGACGGACCATTTAATTTTTTAGCACTACAAAACGTGAAATATGCTGAAACGGGTGGGAATGGGAGCCCCATCAATTATGAATTCGGATTTGGATTTGGATTGGAACGGGTTTGGGTCTGGCTGAATGGGCTGCAACAGAATGGGGGCTGAAAATGTGTCCCACGAAGGGCTGTAGTGAGGAGGACGATAGTGTTGGGCAGTCGCGGTACATTTGATGTACTCGGCGCCCCATGAAGGGCTTAGTGAGGAGGACGATAGTGTTGGGTCAGTCGCGGTACATTTGATGTACTCGGCGCCCCATGAAGGGCTTAGTGAGGAGGACGATAGTGTTGGGTCAGTCGCGGTACATTTGATGTACTCGGCGCCCCATGAAGGGCTGTAGTGAGGAGGACGATAGTGTTGGGCAGTCGCGGTACATTTGATGTACTCGGCGCCCCATGAAGGGCTGTAGTGAGGAGGACGATAGTGTTGGGCAATCGCGGTACATTTGATGTACTCGGCGCCCCATGAAGGGCTGTAGTGAGGAGGACGATAGTGTTGGGTCAGTCGCGGTACATTTGATGTACTCGGCGCCCCATGAAGGGCTGTAGTGAGGAGGACGATAGTGTTGGGTCAGTCGCGGTACATTTGATGCACTCGGCGCCCCATGAAGGGCTTAGTGAGGAGGACGATAGTGTTGGGTCAGTCGCGGTACATTTGATGTACTCGGCGCCCCATGAAGGGCTTAGTGAGGAGGACGATAGTGTTGGGCAGTCGCGGTACATTTGATGTACTCGGCGCCCCATGAAGGGCTGTAGTGAGGAGGACGATAGTGTTGGGCAGTCGCGGTACATTTGATGTACTCGGCGCCCCATGAAGGGCTGTAGTGAGGACGATAGTGTTGGGTCCGTCGCGGTACATTTGATGTACTCGGCGCCCCATGAAGGGCTGTAGTGAGGAGGACGATAGTGTTGGGTCAGTCGCGGTACATTTGATGTACTCGGCGCCCCATGAAGGGCTGTAGTGAGGAGGGCGATAGTGTTGGGTCAGTCGCGGTACATTTGATGTACTCGGCGCCCCATGAAGGGCTGTAGTGAGGAGGACGATAGTGTTGGGTCCGTCGCGGTACATTTGATGTACTCGGCGCCCCATGAAGGGCTGTAGTGAGGAGGACGATAGTGTTGGGCAGTCGCGGTACATTTGATGTACTCGGCGCCCCATGAAGGGCTGTAGTGAGGAGGACGATAGTGTTGGGTCAGTCGCGGTACATTTGATGTACTCGGTGCCCCATGAAGGGCTGTAGTGAGGAGGACGATAGTGTTGGGTCAGTCGCGGTACATTTGATGTACTCGGCGCCCCATGAAGGGCTGTAGTGAGGAGGACGATAGTGTTGGGCAGTCGCGGTACATTTGATGTACTCGGCGCCCCATGAAGGGCTGTAGTGAGGAGGACGATAGTGTTGGGTCAGTCGCGGTACATTTGATGTACTCGGCGCCCCATGAAGGGCTGTAGTAAGGAGGACGATAGTGTTGGGCAGTCGCGGTATATTTGATGCACTCGGCGCCCCATGAAGGGCTGTAGTGAGGAGGACGATAGTGTTGGGCAGTCGCGGTACATTTGATGCACTCGGCGCCTCGCACCGACTAGCGGCATTAACTTGTTCACACTCGCCTCCCCTCCGTATCCCAACGGCAAGTGGCAAGCGTCGCTTTGGACAGCGATGTGTTTCGTTGCTCAGCGAATTGATTGTGTCGTCCTTCTGCGCTGCAATGAAGCGAGCTGACTTGTAGGCGACATTGTAGGTGACATTGTAGGTGGCATTGTAGGTGACATTGTAGGTGGCATTGTAGGTGACATTGTAGGTGACATTGTAGGTGAAATTGTATGTGACATTGTAGGTGACATTGTAGGTGACATTGTAGGTGGCATTGTAGGTGACATTGTAAGTGGCATTGTAGGTGCGTGTGCGCGTGTGCGTGTGTGCGTGTGTGCGTGTGTGCATGTGTGCGTGCGTGCGTGCGTGCGTGCGTGCGTGTGTGTGTGTGTGTGCGTGCGTGCGTGCGTGCGTGCGTGCGCGCTGTGTGTGTGCGTGCGCGCGCGCGCGCTGTGTGTATGTGTGTGTGTGGGTGGGTGGGTGGGTGGGTGGGTATGGTCTCCTGTATGCTAAGATGACTGTCATTAGACAGGATTTGCAACTGCATTTTTGACATGATATTTGCCATTTGTTTATTGCAAAACTTTGCCTTCTACTGGTATTATGTCTCAGATTTGGATTGTAGTGGAATGGAATGGTAATAGTGTTTGGTAATATGGATACCACCAGTTGTGTTGGTGGTAACTGGTAGGAACTGTTCCCATTATGTTTCATTGTTCCCATTACCCTATTAGCAATGTTTGTATACATAAACACAATTAAATCAAAATAATATATTTCAATCATGGATCTCAATCTGTGCACGCTGCACACGCGTTAACATGCAGTGTACTCAGGCAGTTCTCACTTTTTCATGTAGGTCCATGGGTACATAATATTTAAAAGCAAGCAGGAATACCATGGCACAAGCACACATATCATCTTCCACTTCTTCCAGCTAAATATTTTTTTTTTTTTTTTTTAAACAGTAAATTTTTTAAAACAGTCTAAATTTCATGACTTCCTAAATAATAAAGATGATGCTATTTAGGTTGATGGATGAGCTGTGTTGCTTCATGCCCAGAATACAGCTTCCTCCAGATGGGTTGAAAATACAACATTGCTCATAACTCTCTTGACATTTAGATGCTTGTTTCTCATTATGGTGACCAGCAATTAGCAACACAAATCAGTTGGGCAAACTACGGGGAGGCAATCAAAAAATTGATCGATCAAAAAGTTGATCGAAGTGGGCGGAGCGATGCCCTAATATGGGCATGCTTGCAGGCCTTCAGTAAAACGTCAATATTTGAATAATCAAGCGATCAAATAAACCCAGAACCACAGAATCAGCAAGTAAAAATATAAAACTATGCACGGTATATGAAAGCTACCTTTAAAAAATAAATAATGAACGTGCATTCGATGATCTACTGCAATCAACAAATTGATTACGGGCATCCGAAAATTACGGCGGCGATCAACTTTTTGATTGTGCAAACAGCTGGCTAATCAATATATTGATTATGTTAACAGCTGGCTAATCAACATTTAGATTGTTGAACAGCTGGCTAATCAATTTTTAGATCGGTAAATATTTGGTTAATCAAGTTTTATATAGCGTAAGCTGCATGTTGATGATTTGATCCACATACAGATTTGACATACGTGTTTTGCCACTCGTTTTTATAATGGGGGAGGGACGGATGCCTTGTGAAGTCGATGCTTCCCATGACGTAATGTAGGGAATAGTTCACCGTAGGAAAACTACTTTAAAATAAATCATATAATATCCCTAGTCCTTGCTGGCGACCAGAATTATGTTAACCTTCGCGGGGTCAGATTCTGCTTGAAATTAATTCGTTAAAAAATACGTGATCAGGTTGAGGGGACAAGAATACGAAAATGTTGGGATTTTTTTTAGAAGCCGTTGCTGCCTTGTTTCAAACATATTGTCATCCAACAAACGGTTTTAGCTTGAAGTGTACTGGTTTTCAATATATCAAGACAAATACCAAAATGAAAAATCATAGGCGTATTCAGGCGATGTAAAATGGGGGGGGGGATTTTCTTATAACAAATGTCCTTTTCGTGATTGTTTGGGACGATATCGTTATATGTGTCATTGTTTGCTGTAATGTGTTCATTTGAATGTATTGCGTATAGTCGGAACCAGGTTAACAACGTGGGGGAACCATAGGGGTTGAAGTAACTTATCTGATTCAGGCATTCCATTCCAACCCCAGCTATAATACAAAGTATGTGTTTGAACGTGACCGTTCCGCGTCATACTACGCGAAACCAACGTTTATTTGACACCAATCTTTCAACTCACGATGTACAAATACTTCACATATTGATGACTGGTACAGAAACCGACATGCTGGTCCACCCGCTAAAAACCGTATCTGTGTTAACGCGAACCCGGCTAATTAACTATAATAAACCGTATCTGTTTAACGCAAACTCGGCATAGTGCGCGAAACACAAGTTCGACACGAAACATTCAACTCACGATGCACAAACGCTTCACACATATTGATGGCCGTGACAGACACCGACGAGACGGGTACCCAGCTATAAAAAACATGTATGTTTGTTATGCACGAGATAAATTTAGGCAAAGTGCCCTTATGGCTGCTTACTATGCCAATGTGCGCTCAGTTTTAGAGTACGGCAGCGTAATCTGGACAGGTGCGGCCAAGGCCCACACTGAGCGGGTCGATCGGGTACAGCACAAATTCCTCATGTGGCTTCAAGCACACCATCATGCTGGCTTTTCTTCTCTTTCGTACCGAGATCTTTTGCAATATTTCAAAGTCACCTCTCTGGCTTCTCGGAGAATCCAGCATGATATTCTGTTTGCTCGCAGCGTCTTTGACAACAGACTGGACTCAGGAACTCTCTTGTTCAATTTGCCTTTGAGAGTGCCTGCCCGATCGACCCGCTCGCGAACCCTGCTCGCGGTGCCCCATGCACGAGTGAGCACTGTACAAAGTGGACTGTTTGTCAGGATTCCGAAAATAGTTAACACCTTCTTAAATAGTGATATTGTGGATGCAGATATGTTCGGAGGCAACTTTTACAGTTTTAAAAACAGTGTCCTCAAGTATGTGGCGTCGCTTTAAACTTATACGATTGCTGGTGCTTTTTTGTATTTATTTATACATTTATGATGTGTTTATGTTTTACTATGTATTTAGTAGTTTACCATCGTGTTTTATCTCTCACGACTTCGCCTGTTATTGGAGTCTTGCTCTGTTGGCGATCAATAAAATAAATAAATAAATAAAATAAATGTTTGAACGCGAGCCTGGCGTAGTGCACGAAACACACACTAGTTAGACACAAACCAAATATCCCACGATGCAACTCACGATGAAAAATTCACACATTGTCGCGGCTCATCCCCACGGGAAAGCGCAACACATGTCCGGCCTGTGAGGATGCCACAATTGTGAATTAGAGATGCCAAAATTACTCTGGTTAGGTGCCATTTTCCCCGTAAAATTGTGAATTTGGCCACACTGAGTCTGGTGGCTAAGGAATCAGTTGCCGCAAGTTGTCGTTGTGAACAGCACTGTAGATAGTATATTGCATGATATTGCTCAAGGCCCTATAAGAAGGAGCGTCACCAGGCGATTTGTTTACATTCTGCACCGACCGCTATGTGACGTCACTGGGCGTCTCTTCGCCCGCGTCCCGCTTGTGGAGCCAAGTATCGGTCGGCCGCCAAATCTAGTTCGTGGGATGTAATTTGGTGTGGTACATCCGTACTTCAACAAACTGTCATCATTCGATATCTGTGATAATTTTTTTTACGAATCATCAAGCTACGGTTCATTTAATCAGCTATCCATATTTCGACACAAGAAGAGCGAATATGTATTTTGCAACACTGCTCAAGGTGGCCAGCACGTCTCACATAGTTTCCCGACGGGTTGTGACACCCCTCCGATTGCCATGACAGACTGGGATCCTTCTCAGACAGACTGGGTGTGTTTAGTTACGGTAAACAGAGCTTGTGTCAAGACAGCAGCAGACAGCAGCAGGGCAGAGTGCGGCTCTCGCCTCCGCCCTCAGTGGCACACAGCGGCAGACAGTCACACAAAGAGGTAGACAGTCACGCAGTGGCACAAAGCAGTAGACAGAGGCAAGTCAGAGTGCCGCTCTCGCCCCCCCCCCCCCCCCACCCCCACCCGACAGCGGCACACATCGGCACAAAGCCAGCGGAGCGCCTCCTACCGGCAGCCGCCCCTCGCGTCGCTCCTCCGTTTTCTGTGAATTTGCGTGTAATTAAGTTTCGGCCAAGTGCAATTTTGGTCTCATCTTAGGAAGTGGCGATTTCGGACCGTTATAAGTGATTTTTCGTGCCTCTTTTCGTAGCATTCATAGTTATTTTACTCGTCCAGTATTTTGAATAGCCATAGCCATGGCCCACGCTGGACTGTCCGACATTCTACCGGTTTCCGCAGAGACCTACACACCAATCACCTTGACGCCTCGACTTATACCGCTCCACTCTCCACCGTCGCCGCCGACGCGCCGCCAGACCGAGCCGGGTCCCCGCCGGACCCAGCCCCCATGGCGGCTGTCAACCATATATCACCCGCCCGCCGTCCAAGGAGCGGACAGAGGCGGAGTAAGGCGGCACTGCCGGGGGAGAAGAGCCGGTCGGATAGTCCAAGCGCGTCGACACCGGGCAAGCAACGCGGAACATCAGCGTCGCCAGGACTACGACCGAGCTCTAATCCCCCTGGTGGGCCCTGGACCTGCCCCTGGCACAGGGGATAGTCCACCGGCCCAAACCCGGGACAGACCGAGCCTGGCAGCCGACGGCTGCCAGGGAGGCTCTGGGAGCGGGGGCTCCCGTCGTGTGGAGAGCCACCCGTCACGATCACGACCACGCCCCGATTACGACCGTGCGCCTGTCGAGGTGCCGCTACTATCACCTGGGAGCGCCCACAGCGCCGGTGGACGGATCTCTGTCCGCGCCGCGAGCAGAGTGCCTGAGCGGTCAAGCACAGAAGTGACGCGGACTACGCCTCCTGCCCTGGCGGCCGGAGACGCGGCCCGGTGCCTGGCGCGGCCCGCACGACTGACCCAGCGCCAGACCAGCCGGCTGACAGACGCCGGCGGCCGGCGAGACCCGCTGAGCGAGGACGGCACGCGCCCGGACCGCGGCGCGGCTGCCGGCAGCGCTGCGACGGGGATCCTGAACGCCCGCACTACTGGCGCGTCCAGTGTCAGGATTGGGCACCTCAACGTCCGATCACTCACCAACAAACTAGACGATATCAACCTACTTCTGAGTGACTACGGCCTTGACATGCTCTGCCTATCTGAGACTTGGCTCTCCCCACAAATTCTGGACAAGTTCCTCGTCTTTCCTGGCTACAGGCTCATTAGACGTGACCGGGTCGGTCGCCGTGGTGGCGGCGTCGGCATCCTCCACCGAGACGAGATCCAGCTCAGTCAGACCGCCAGCGTCGCGTCAGGAGACGGACCTCTGGAGTCTCTGTGGGCCACAGCCAGCTGGCGCGGCGGCCGACCGACCACGGTGGGCGTCGTCTACCGCCCGCCGGACAGCCCGGTGGAAGCCAGCCTGGAGCAGCTGCAGGACCAGCTGCGCGCCGCCCTCTGCGCCAACAAGCCCGTGTTCCTGCTAGGCGACGTCAATTTCAACGCCCTGGACGCTGACGCTCCCAACACGCGCCGTTACATGGACATCGTCACCGAGATGAACATGGTTCAGCTGGTGAACGAGCCCACCCACCTACTGCCAACACCATCAGCGCTGGACCATGTCATCACCGACCAGCGAGATCCAGCTCCAGACGTCATCATCCTGAGCGAGACCATCAGCGATCACCAGCCAGTCATCGTCACTGCGCGTCTCGGCAGAGTGCGCCGACCTCCTCAGTGGCGCTCCACCCGCGCCTGGAGGAGAGCCGACTGGGACGCCATCTGTTTGGACTTGCTCACGTCGGACTGGAGCCAGGTAGATGGCGCCACCGACGTGAACGAGTGCGTGACCCTGTTCATGGACCAGTGGAATGTGGTGATGGACCGCCACTGTCCGACCAGGAGGGTGCGCGTGACCAAGCCGGACTGCCCCTGGCTCGTGGGCAATCACGACCTGCAGGCGCTTATGTCAGAGCGTGACAGTGCACGCAACACGTGGCGCCGCTTACGCACGCCCGAGGCCAAAGCTGACTTCGTCCGACTTCGCAACCACGTGAAGAGCCGCCTCATCGCCGCGAGACGCGACTTCCTGTGCGACGAGATGACGTCGGGCGGCAGCCGCAGCTTCTGGCCCACATTTAAAAAGTTTGCGGTAGCCCCGACGTCAGCCGGAGGCGCATCGGCGGCAACCCCAGAGGAGGCCGAGGCGATGGCCGACGAGCTCAACCGCCACTTCGCTGCCGTCGGTCCGCGCATCGCCAGTGACCTGAGCGACGCAGTCGCCGCCAGCCGCGACAACCCGCGGCCTCCCACCGTCTGCGCGGCTGGCTTCCACTTTCAGCCCGCAACGCTGCCTGAACTGTCCCGCTGCATCGGGCGCATGAGCGGGTCACGAGCGGTGGGTCTAGACGGTGTTCCTCTTTTAGCTGTACGACAATGTTTCCCTGTGATCGGACCTCATCTCTTACATCTTGTTAACCTATCCCTTAGGACCCAAGTATTTCCAGACAGTTGGAAGGTAGCATGCGTGGTGCCAATTCCCAAGTCAGGCGACCCCACGATACCTTCTAACAACAGGCCGATATCACTGTTGAGTGTGCTCTCAAAGATTCTAGAGAAGGTTGTGTGCAGCCAACTTACGCATTACCTGACATCAAACTGTCTGCTGAGCCCATCGCAGTTTGCTTACAGATCTCGCCACTGTACGGAGGACGCCGTGCTCGCCGCTGTCGAACGCCTGGTCAACAACACCGACAACGGCCGCATATCGTCGTTAACGACGGCAGATTTGTCGAAGGCGTTCGACAGCGTCGACCACGACGTCCTCCTCACCAAGCTCTCGTGGTATGGTGTGCTGGACGTGGCCTGGTTCAGGAGCTACCTGAGCGACCGGCGGCAGGTGGTTCGGGGCGGACGCGTGTACCTGCCGATGGCGTGCGGTGTGCCTCAGGGCTCGATCATCGGTCCGATCCTGTTCATTCTGTTCACAAACGATCTCTCTGGCCATCTGACGCATGGCAACCTCATCTCCTACGCTGACGACACCATGCATCTTGACTGCGCGATCCCTGACAGGCCGGGTCTTACCGATCTTAAATTGCGTCTGGAGCTCACTATCTGTGAGCTTCAGTCCTGGTTCTGTGCCAACTCTTTGAAAATGAACGAAAAGAAAACCGACTTCATCCTGTTTGGCTCAAAGCAAAATTTAAATAAATGCGCTGACTTTCACTTCAGCATCAATGGGTCTGAAGTGGCTGCCTCTACCAGTACCAAAGTTCTCGGTGTCGTCTTGGACCCCTGCCTGTCATGGGACGCTCATGTCTCGCATGTCGTTCAAAAATGTAACGGAATTCTCATCTCCTTGTACCGGATTCGGCATTATTTCACCAAAGAAGTGCTCAAAATTGTGATTCAGGCCTACGTGTTTCCTCACATCACCTACTGTCTCTGCGTGTGGGGTGGGGCGGCCAAGGGCCAGCTTCACAAAATCCAAAAGCTCATCCACTTTGCGGCCAGAATTGTCACAGGATCCAAAAAGCATCAGCATATCACCCCGGCTCTAAATTCTCTTGGATGGTCGAGGATCGAGACCCTGGTGTCGCACCGCGACGCCATCAAAGTGTATAAGATACTGCGCGTGGAGGGCATGCCGGCCGAGCTGCGAGCTCTGTTTGTGCCCCGCTCTGCCGTGTCGGACCGCCGTACTCGCGCCACAGATAAGGGCAGCCTCCACCTACCTAAGTGCAGGCTAGCCGCAACCCAGAAGGCTTTCTCATATCGTGCCTCTGCGGCCTGGAATAGCCTGTCATCGTCCGCCCGTGCCGTGCAGACCGTGGGCGCTTTTAAGTCCACATTACCGACTTAGCTGACTCAGTAATATCATTGTAGTATCAGCAGTATCATTGTAGATGGCGTAGTATCATTGTACTATCAGTAGTATCATTGTAGATGTCGTCACAATTTGTATCCGTCTTACCTTTGCAACTTGTTGCTTATAGGTACTACTGTCTTTATTAGCGTTTAGGTCTTCTATAACATAAATTACTGCTGCGCGTGTGGAAGTGTGTGACTGCACTGCATCGTAGGTATAGGTGTAATAGGCTTGTAATCGGCGTGAAACCAGAAAAGCCACATCGTGGATGGTTTTGAATATACTGATTGAAAGCAACATACTGTGGCACACACGGCACGGCATTGTCGTTCTCGCCCCCCTACCTCGATGCCAACAGCGGCAGACCAGACAGGCGAGAGTGCCAATCTCGCCACATCCTTCGGCGGCGGACAGCCACATGCCAGAATACAACTCTCGTTCGTTCGTTACTCCCTCCGGCTCGCATCCCGGGTGTAGCCATTGAGGCTCAGTTGGGAGCGGAATCCGGCGGTCAAGGCCGCCACCACACCGTCATCGCGCAGGGTAGTCGGGTCCGGGTGGATGACGCCCAGGTGCCGGAGGCGAGCTCTGACCAGGGCGGGGCACCGCTGCAGCACGTGCCGCGGTGTGTCAGCCTCTTCTCTGCATAGCCGGCACAGGGCGGCGGGACACCCCTCGGCGCTGCACTGCCCTCCGCCGAGCGTAGATCGACGGCCGATCCGGTGAAGGTACTGCTCCGAGCCGCTCCAGTGCCCGGCTCGGAGCTGCCGGATGTCCACCGTAGCGAGACGGTCGCCGACCGGGCCCCGTAGGCGACGGCGACCGGGCCCCGACCGGGCCCCGTCGGCGACGCGGGTTTCATGACCGCCCGCCAGGCCATGATCGCTGCCAGGTGGAGGTGGCGGATCGGGAGACGGCCTTCTGGGTGGTGGCGACGTCGATGGGCGTGTATTGTTGGAGGAGGGCGCTGGCCTCCTTCGCGAAGACGTCCGCTCACTCTCGCCAGCGGCGGCGGCCGGGCTACGGAAGGACAGCGGCGGGGCGGCGGAAGACGACGCCATGGCAGCGACAGGGCAGCGGCAGGGCGGCGGAAGAAGACGCCAGGACAGCGGTCTGTATGCGGTCGCGCAGCGGCCATTTAGCGACAGATGGTGACAGGTCAGCAATGACTTGGAGCTCCGCCAGATCACTCGGAGCTCCGGCTGTGCTGGCGAACCTGGTTCGCTGCTCTTTCCTGTGCCTTGATCTCAGCGCAAGCGGCATTCAACTACCTGAGCCGCAGGTGGAGGCGACACTGCCACCCGAGTCCGGCACGCCTCCACTGCCACCGGAGTCCGGCACGCATCCACTGCCACCAGAGTCCGGCACGCCTCCAATGCCTCCAGAGTCCGGCACGCCTCCACTGCCGACGGAGTCCAGCACGCCTCCACTGGCACCAGAGTCCGGTACGCCTCCACTGCCACCAGAGTCCGGCACGCCTCCACTGCCGACGGAGTCCAGCACGCATCCACTGACTACGGAATCCAGCAAGCCTCCACTGCCACCTGAGTCCGGCCACAACTCCACTGCCACCAGAGACCGGCGTGACTCCACTACCACCAGTCCGGCACGCCTCCACTGCCTCCAGAGTCCGGCACGCCTCCACTGACACCAGAGTCCGGCACGCCTCCACTGTTGACGGAGTCCAGCACGCCTCCACTGACACCAGAGTCCGGCACTCCTCCACTGAATTGTCTGACTTCCTGTAAATATGCAAGACATTGGTAAATAAATGCAGGGATGTAGCTATATGCACTAATTTAAATATGGTGTGACAAAACATATCACCTTTCTTTGGCACCTCCAATCATAGGCTATTAAACTGCATCAAATTTGTATTGTGTGTGACACACAAGCAAATATTTATTGAATTGGCAAACACCAATCTCTTCCAAGACAATCAATACATATTACATAATATGTCAAAATTCATGTTAACCCTCGCCCTACTGGAGGTTTTTTCACCTTCGCCCTACGGGGGTCCTAAAAAGACCCCCGGTTAACTTCCAAACCAAGCAACATAGAGCAACGCGGTAAGAACCAACATTTTGCCTGTCATGTTTGGAATCTAACGGTATGCATTTTTTAGGTTTCGGGTCAACGAGTGACCTTCCAGGTCAAGTGAATGACCTCGATCGACCACGTCCAGAACAGCGATTTTGCTGTCAGAAAACCTCAAAATTAAAAAATTGGTAAATGTAAATAAAAATGCATGTTCCTAGACCAGTTTTGTCTCAGAAATACAGAAAAGATAATAATTTGTTCGTATCTGGTAAAAAAAAGTCCAAAAAGTTATTTAAAAAATGACGTCATGAGTTTCTTACACTTATGGAGCCTTGACTCAGTCAAAAATAGAAATATTGCTTTGAAATTTGGTTTGGGTATTGTCCATACTCCGTTCTCTCACATATATTCCGTTTTTTTCTAAAATATTTGAAATTTGTTATTTAATAATAACATTTATTTCGCACACACATAGAGTGGTACATAACATAACAATCATTCAGTCATCATACGGTCACTGCTTACATCTGCCTTTCAGCAACTATGCGGTTGAGCAAAGCACTAAACATATTCTGTACGGCAGCTTTTCCTGTTGATGCTAGGTCTAGATGCATGATAGCATAATCCTGTCTTAGCTGATAATGGTTGGCAGCAAGGAGTCCATTACCCCCATTGGCATTAAGTGCACACGTGACAATGCGATTCTCGCTACAATGGAGCCTTTTCCAAAAGCATAGCTGCCTGCTTGCAACCAGCATGTGACAGGGCAGCATATTTACATCATGGCATAATTCATGATTTCTTACCCAACGAGGTAACTGAAGCAGTTTCTTTATACAAGAATGATATGCCACACATAATTGTCTAAAAGCTCGTTTCTCTCCTGCAGCATTCCAGAGCTCGCAGCCATACATATGCATACAGTGAGCTCTAAAAAGTTGCAGGAGTACTGGTCTATCAGCATATCCTAATTTCGCACACAGCATATTTACACTATAATACATGGAACGCTTCACTCGTCTCATGTCAGCAACATCCCTCATGTCACAGCGCACTACATGGCCCAGATATTTAAATTCCTTGACCCAGGCGAGTTGGTGGCCATTCAACAGAATGCAGGGTACACTCGAGTTAATGAGATGGGTGGGAGAGTAAGGACGTTGCGGATGAAAATACATGCAAACAGTTTTCTTCACATTGAAAACAATATCTCGCTTAAGAGCAAAAGATTCACATAAATGTACAAGCTGCTGAAGGCCAACTCTCGTGGGAGACAATAATACAAGGTCGTCTGCATAGGCTATGATATTTACAGCAGTTTGCCCTATATGACACCCAGTCTTTGATTTTTGTATCATAAAGACATAAAAGAAAAGTGCAACAAAGAGCCTCTTGGGCCCATCCGAGGTTGCACCCCACCCCACCCCCACCCCACCCCACCCCCCCCCCCCCCTCCACCAGTCTCGCCCCTTCAAATCACCTTACTCTACCTGCATAAAAGAAGGCTATCACATGCAACAGTTCATCAATATATACACTAAAACACATTGGCGACAAGTTGCTACCCTGGTGCACACCATTCTGGACAGAAAATGGGATGGACACAGAGTTTGACCATTTGACAGTCATTTGTTGTGCTAGGTACCACATCAGGAGGAGCTGAAGGTAAGACTGAGGTACCCCTCTTGCTGCAAGAATTTCGAAGAGTTTCGAGTGACACACCCGATCAAATGCTTTGCTCGCATCCAAGAAGCACGCATACACTGGGCTACCCTGACTTGTGTAGTGGTTTACAGTTTCTTTGAGGGCAAATGTGGCATGTGTGGTGGACAAGTTGGATTTGAACCCAAACTGAGCGTCATTGGTATGCAGGAACTGCCCGATCCTTTCCACAAGAATCAACTCTAAAACTTTGGACAAGCTAGTGGAGAGAGCTATTGCCCTATAGTTTGAAACCTCATCTAACATGCCACTCTTATCCTTCACAAGGGGAACTAAAATTGAATGAATGAAGCTCTCTGGCAGGGTTGTATGATTCATCATAGAGTCAAACAGCACAGCTATACAAGTGACTGCCTCCGGTTGAAGATGCAACAGGTGATCAGAGGCTATAAGATCCCCGCCAGGTGCCTTCCCACTTTTGAGTTTTCCAATAGCCCCGAGTGCATCCTCAGTAGTGATTGGAGGAATGTGTGCAGCTGGAGCCTGCCGCAGCCGGTCCAACACATCCAGATTGCTGCTACAGCTTGGGTCGTTCAAAATTTTATGAAAGTGGTTACACCACATATCAGCTATTTCAGCATCACCAGTAAGGCCTCCGATGCTGGGTGGAAGAGGACAACGTCCACCAAGCTCTCGATTAACCCAAGACCAGAATCGAGATGCTGGTTCAGTGAGCAGAGACATTGTTAATTTTGATGCTTCTGAGCGCTTTTGTGCACGTTTGCATTTTCTCAAAGCGTATTTAAATGAAAGTCTAGTCAGCCGCATCTGTGACGCTAGCTGTCCATCCCTAGGTGAGCCACAGGCTCTCCATCGAAGGCAAGACTCACGTGCAAGCAGATGTTTTATCTTAACATTTTCATTCCATCCCATAATAATTTTTGGGCATCCCCCCACAGGTGGCATGATTCTTCCTGATGCTGCGATTAGCCGAGTCGGTTATGGCAGCAGTCAGGGCCTCATAACATTGAGAAATTTGGTCCACATGTGAGCCATCATAACATCCAGCCATGCAATCATCATACAGTTTCCTAAGCTGTACTATGCAACTAGTTTCTAGAGATGCACGGATGGTTTCATTATACACTGTAATTTCATTCACAGTGACAGTCTCCCACCTGGGCCTGGCTGGTCGGTTGATGCTTTGTTTTGCAACATCACCGGTCCCTGGTGTTACATCAAGTTTGATAGTTAGTGGCATGTGATCATACATCGACACATCATACCTAACTGAAATAGAGGAAATCGCTGAGTGGAGTATTGGGCTACAAATGAAGTGGTCAAGCCATGATGTTGTGCAATGTGCTGCACTAACAAATGTGTAAGTGTTTGAATTTCCCCCTAGAATTTGAACATCTGAAATAATTAACCCCTTGTCTTCTGCAAAGTCCCGCAATTCTGTGAAGAAGGTTGATCCGTGACTGTTTGCATTGCAGTCGCCTAATATACCCACAAACGCACTGGTAGAAAAGGCCATGTCAACAAGTGAATTGAGTTGACCTAAACACATGCAGAATTTGTCAAGGCTATCTGCATCTCTGTAATCAGTTGGCAGATAAACATTGAACAGGGACACAGGGCCAACATTTGTCATCAGGTTAACTTGCATAATACGTTCACTGATTAATGACATTTTAATGCTAGATTGAAAAGACTTTTTCCATAGCACACCTAATCCACCAAAGGGTCTACCACGTAAGAGATTATCTGACGAATTAATGGCAGAAATACCACAGCCCAAGAAATCCTCGTGAGTTTGGTTCAGCAATGGAAGCTCAAATTTAGCCAGCCAAGTTTCCTGTAAGAAGACTAGGTCATATTCATTACATAGCGACTTAATATCATGGAGCGAGTTCTTAAAAGAGTGGCAATTGAAGGAACATATTTGTAGCATAGCATACTTAAAAGTTGTGGCTGTTGCACTATCCAGCTACATGGCCCACACTGGCACTCCGTGTCAGCTGCTGAGTGTAAATCACAGGCTCCCGTTCAGGTCTACCAGCATTCCTGTCCCCTCTAGGTTGAAAGAATCGTTTGATAGACACATGAGCAGGCCATTTGTCTGGCAGCAATACCTGACCAACAAGTTCTGCCGGAACAGTGACTTTGAAGCCCTTGTAACCATATGCCTGTGCACAGTGAGGGATTTCAACTGCCCCTGCCCTGCCAGCTTCCCCCAACAGCCAGTTGACATGAGACTCGACAGCTTCACTGGTGGTACTGGGATCGAGTCTTCCCACGAAAAGGTCCATCTTCCGTGGAGGTGCAGCCACGCCCCTGAGAAGAGTAGATGAGCTCACCCCAGTCACCTCTAACTTTTTGCGGTTGTTGGGTCTCCTCTTTTTGGCGACTATGGTAAAACCTTCCTCAACCACATGTTCTCTGAACTGGGCGGAAGACTGACGCCCAGAAGACTGACGCACTGACTGGTGATGGTTCAAAGTTGGTTGCACAGGTTGTGGCAACTTGTGTTGCTGACTTTGCTGAGGGATCGAATGGATCTTCTCGGTATTTGTGGTGATTTGAAGACAAAAATCATTTAATTTTTATTTTAGGGGTCAAAACACCAAAAATCGGAAATCCGAGATTGCCATTTTAAAGATAAATACATTTTATATGTTTGGTGAATTGCGTTTGCAATTTGCTTCAAAACTCCGTTTTCTACGATTTTCCAAATATTTATAGTTTTTCCACCAGCATGACGTCATCAAAACATGATTATTTCCCAATCTACTTAACCAATTTCAATTAAATTGTTACAGCATACGTATAATTGTTGTAAACTTAGCTACTGACAATTTCAGCAAGATGTGCCGCATGTGTAAAAAGTTATTCAAGAAAAACCTCAGGGGGGGGGGGGGGGCAGTCAGCCCCCCCTAGGGCGAGGGTTAAGATATACATCAGAACCACATAGATATGCACCAGAAAATCAGCTCATCCAGACAATCAGCTCAATCTTTCAATTATATAACTAAATTTGACATCTATGATCCTAGCATTCTGCTGCCTTGATGCTAAGTGATAGATAGTACACAGGAAACATTGCAAAGCTTACAAGTACTAACTGTACATTAATTAATGCAAATGTCAATAAAAAGTAGTGTGTAAAATAAGCATGACAAACAATGGTAAAGGTACCTTATATATGCAGGCAATAATTAACCAAGCACCCAAGCAAGTACTTAAAAGAATGGAAGATGCAAACTATTTTACTGATGCTGATGCCACAGGTGTAATACCTTGAGATGGATGCTGGATGATTTTTAGAAGGGATTGCATCAATTCTGAGCTTCGGTTTGGTGTCAGGAACTAAAGTTATCTTTATTATATGATGCATCATAATCTTCCTCCACAAAGTGCTCATAGCAGACAGAAGAATTTTCGCCATTGAACAGGTCTGCCCTGGCACACTTGTGCACCCATGCTGCCCAGATCATCTTCTCTTTAGGAAAGCGAAAGAAAGCGAGATCCATTTTCTTGCGCTTATGCTTCTTGCCAGCCCATGATCCACAGGTTGACATAGCACAATGTGACAGCATGTTTAACTTGTGGACTGTGGTGTAATCTGAAAAGGGACAAAAAAAATGCATCCACAATTACAATTTAGATACACTAGACACAACCATAATTATCAAAATATTAAGGGTAAACAACCTACTATCAAGTATCCATTCAAGGGTTTCCACTTTCCATCCATCACAGCTAGTAACCTACCTACCTTTTGTCTTCATAAGACTGGGAAACCAATCTGGTAGATACCTATAGATTGTACAGAAATTGAACAGAAAGCATTGGCCAGGTATTATATATATAAACAAGTGAGTGCATCTTGTGAAAAGTTAAAGTATGGTCGAACATTAAGATAAGTCGAACCATGGTGAGAAATGTACCAATCTTTCACATCCTGATCCACATCACATTAGTCTTCGGTTCGGGAGGCACCTAAACTAGTTTTGTCAAAACGCACCATCAAAGTTAAGTTCCGGGAGCCAGGATCGTTAAATTACTGTTGAATCATTCCTATGATATAATTAATCAACTAAAAAACATGACCTTTTCCTCGAAAATGTGAAAATCCAATGTTATCCAAATGTTATTATTATGTTGTAATATTTCGGCCACAGGCCTTTATCAAACAGTAAAACATTAAAACATCTGGTAGATACCTATAGATTGTACAGAAATTGAACAGAAATCATTGGCCAGGTATTATATATATGTTGTGTATACTTATTATGTATACTTATTCTTATCAGATATAAGTAACTTTCAGGATCAAATTGGAAAAAAACAGCACCTAAATAAAACATCGCCCAAAGTCCTAGCCAAACCCTACCCAGATTACCACAATCTTACGAATGGCCGCCGTTTTGTTTACGTTTTGAGGCTCCCGGCGCTCGGTCCAAGTGACGCCCAGTGACGTCACTCAAGGGTCGCGGCTAGCAAATCGGGCTTCCCTATGGCCCACAACACAGGTGAAACCCCCAGATATTGCCTTTGAATCGGCTCATGTACATTTTCACACCTGTAGCCAGCCATTACCATTACATTGCCATTACCATTACACCATTTGTTCACAACGTGCTCTCTAGGCGTAAGCTCTCTAGACGCGTAACGCGTAAGCTCTCTAGATAGCTAGGGCAAAGGCGATCCCAGCACCCCCAAATGGGGGGTGCTATGGTCATGCAGTAATGCTACAAAACGGGAATTTTTTGGTGTTGTCAAATACAGTTTTCAATGTCATATGTAATTTAAACACTATAGCTGAACTCGCTGCGCAAAACTACCCATACATCTGCTCTTCGTCAAATTTGCCTCTGATTGCTCCTGGCTATGTACTTCATGCGCCCCTGCAACGCCAATCTGGCCACCTGTAAGCCACGTCTGGCAAAGGGCGCTTAAGGAATCTGATGGAATTGGCTGTCCAGAGAGCTTGCACCCCGGTACTTTTTTTATTCAGCTATGATTTAAAAAAGGAACAACTTTCACTCACTTAGCACCTTTTGTGCGTCTTGCGACTTTTCCGACCAATCAGCAACCTCCGACTAACAGCTGGCCCATAATTCCCGGCAGTTATTGCGCAGAATATTGTGCGTCTCCGGTTGATTGCCAGCGGTTGCAGCGGTTGGGAATCTGTCGGTAAATATTTACATTATTTTACATTAAAGGGAAATAATGACCTTTTTCCACTAAAATGGAGTTAGCACTTGAAATCGCCAGACGAGATCAAAATATATTGTAAATTCATCACATTTTGCATGAAAACTTTCCTACCGAAAGATATTTCAAGTTAAAGTTGATAAGCGTTCCACACTTTTAACGACCGGTACTTGCACTATTTCTGACCTTTTGTCAAGTACTTTTGGTCCTCATCAAACTGCGGGCTTTTCCCGTATTGTTTTTTTACGCAATGGAGTGGAAAATATATTGTGCGTTCTGCTTGTTGTGATTATATGCTCGGCGATCTTCTAAAACTAACAGCGATTGGAAAAAGTGGCAATAAAATCAGAAGCTCATCGATGCACATCAACGCGGCATAGTTAGTGGTTGCGACCCTCAATTTTTGAAAATCGATTAATTTGTTTTCAACATTAGGAGTTGTGTATAGTTTGTCTGTGGCTGTATATAACACTATGCTTTATTTTATCATGAAAAATAATAATTTTTCCCCAAAAAACTAACGAACAATAACACAAAACTGGCAATTAAATCAGAAGCTCATCGATGCACATCGACGGCGACCTATTTAGCGTCGGCGATTTGTTTACAAAGTCATTGTCATGCTTCTCGGCGCACTTAACCATCTCGGCGCACTTGGCGAGTTGTTCCTGATTAGTATACCCAAGTCCCGTAGCAGGCTTTGTTAATGACGTCACTGGTGCCATTCTTGTGTAGCATTGCAAAATATATCTGATTTCGAGTTGAAAGCTAATTAAAGACTTATTCAAATTATTGTTTTTAAGTTTGAATTTTCTTGTTAATCATTATTAAAGGTATTTTATCACTGTATTTCATAGTAGTTGACACTTCAGAAACTTGTGACGTAATAATATTGTATCCAATATGCATTTCCCTCACCTTTTGCTATTGTGGCGCAGCGCCAAGTGCTTTGCGAATACTAGCTTGCCTGGGGTTCAATTCATTCCGCTCTTATTTTATTCGAGTTGGTATAGTTTGCATGTTGTTGTTATTCATGACTTATACTGATAGTCAGTCGTGCATCACGGATGCTTCACGGATTGCTTCACGGATCAGAGCGCTGCTCGAACGCACGCTAGTAGCGCTTTCGTTCTCCATGGCAACCAGGCGTGAGCCAATGAAAAGCCAGAACGTATTCCCTTTCTGGCTTTTGATTGGCTGACGCCTGGTTGCCATGGAGAACGAAAGCGCTACTAGCGTGTGTCCGAGCAGCGCTCAGTTTGATCGGAAATGTCACAGAGCCTCCAAATATGCCGCACTCGATGCAAACAATGGTAGGGAAGGACGAATTTGTCAATGACCTTCATGAAGTACACAAGGTACTTGTTTTGTATTTTTTCCAAACTTACAACTTCGAATTTGGGAATAATTGTATTTAATTCTTAAATTTAAATAAAATGATTTTAAAACCATAACGGTAGCCTAAGAAATTGTTGCTAACAAAATCAAAAGGTCATTATTTCCCTTTAATAGTTCGTTTGTGCCATCAATTATTGGTAATTACATATGCTAATTTAGTGACTATAATATAGTAGCGTGGGCAGACCTGTGCCCTTAGTTCCTGTCTGTAAGATCTTATCAAGATCCAACTCGCCACGCATTCCAATTCTGCAGATTTGTAGATTAATTGTCAATTGTCCATGTCCAAACAGGATTTAATTTGCACTTTGGGGCTCTATCATACTGATATCCTGAAGTATTCTCCTTTATACAGTGTGTTGGTAGTAGTGTCAGGTCTTGTAATCTATATCATACAATCTATCTAATTTAATTTAATCTATTATTGAATAGTGCACATTTAGGTACCTAGCAGATGTGTTTTTGCCATTTATCCCAACTTTACATTAATAATTTTGCCTAGACGAATTTGGATCTTGGACAAATTTGGGATGCCTGGATGATGTCAACCTTGGAACTTGGTTGGAAAGTGGTTTTAATTTTGCTGAAAGCGTCTAATGCCAGTGTGCATTGTGGAAGGAGGTCTGTTTCCAGCCTTTACTTATATTTAGCTGTTTTGCCATTTAAAATCCAGTTGCACAATGCAATGATATGCAAGCCAGTTTTTAATCCATGTTATACTTGCTGGGCTAATAGCATGGGCCACGGCCAGTATGAACAATGTGGCAAGTTTTGACTAGAGCTTGTCAGGGCATGGTTGGTACGAACACATCAAAATTGGGGCAGATTTTGAAATTTTTTGGGCAGCTTTGAAATTTTGGGGCAGAGATGTTGGGAGTTTTGGGGCAGCAGTAACAATTTACCGATTCACACTAGATAAAATGTGATTGTGAAGACGCCTGACACCCCCCTCCCCCGGTCAACAGCATTTGGCTGAAAAGTGAATTTACACTAGATCAAATGTGATTGTGAAGACGATCCCTCCCTGGTCAACAGTATTTCCCTGACTGAGGAGCAAAATTTGATCCGGAAAATCCTGCCCCAAATGAGGTACCTTGCTGTCCCATTTGGGGCAGGATTTGGGCTGCCCCAAACAGCTTGTCAATGTTCCTGCCACGTTTTGAATACTGGAGTATGGGACTAGACCATAAAACATGCTCATGGATTGTGTGTCAGGTAGATGTGGGCTGCACTATTACATATTGAAAAGACAAAGTATCTTCACAATCATGTAAATAAAGGCTTCAAAATGAGTTGACTAGACTGGACTTTTTGGCCTTAGCATTTCTCCAAGCAATATTTGTCTTTTCTAGGTTGAATGCTGTGCTGACAGAAAGCAGTGAGCAGCTGTTGTCAGTGCTTGGTCTGGCGACACTCATCCATGATGGCTGCCTCAACTGATGACCTGCACAGCCTCAAGGACAACACAACAAAACAGGTGACAATGCTTCCAAGTTGAGGTGTGAGGAAGGTACTGGCAGGGAGCTGGTGTGGTCAGTGTTGGATTTTTCATTTCATGACCTGGTCCCGGAGAGTAAAAATCCATAGGTGGAGAGAAAATTGTATTGTCAGGCAAGTTAAGATTTTCATTTTTGTTTTAATTATTTTACTTGGAAAGTAAAAAATCCCGATTTGTAATAGATATTAAATCCTTGTGAGGAAAATTGGATTATATTTTAACTACGAAAATTGGATTATATTTTAACTACAAGGTCGGTAAGATCAGGCAAAAAGAGCAAATTTC
Organism: Chirona hameri; assembly: GCA_036785665.1. Classification (NCBI taxonomy): domain Eukaryota; kingdom Metazoa; phylum Arthropoda; class Thecostraca; order Balanomorpha; family Balanidae; genus Chirona; species Chirona hameri. The sequence goes on along the minus strand of JAXIVJ010000689.1, from coordinate 144,592 downwards.
CTGAACAAATATGAAGAGAGCAAAATTCTTTGGACCCAAAAAGTCCAGAAAATGGCCCAAATTCCAAGGTTGGGTGTGGTGCAGTTTGGACAGATTTGTGTGGCAAAACAGCAGGGATGCATTGGTAGATTAATTGATTGATTAATTGATTAATTGTATTAAGATTCAGTGTCATTGTTTAAAGGGAATGTTTCATCCTTGTATTGGTTTTGAACTGAGATAGCCATTATCTTTGGCCATTATTGAAATGTCAAAAATACAAAGGTCATTTTCCCCAAAACTTGGCCATTTTTAAGCAATTTAATTTCCCATTTGCAAAATGAGGTCTAGGCTAGTGCTGCCGCTGATCGGCTGACAGCCACTTTTTCAGCCAATCCCACTTTGTCAACCAATCAGTGGCAGTCTATAGCTCAATAATGACATCATCCCAAATTTAAAACCTTCATTTGTATAAAGTTAAATGACTTCAAGATAAAAATATCACCATCGTTTTCAGCAGCACTTACTTCATATTTTTAACTACAACCAGTGTATATTTGACAACTTTCAGAAAGGTGAAACATTCCCTTTAATACAATGCTGAGTGGTTTCAAATGTTGTGTGAAGAAGAAGATAGATTCCACCTATTTGTGAATCTCATGTTTTCTTGATACAAATGTGTGACAACACTAGTTTGCAACAGAAGTGTTGCCCATTTGAGTTCCATTTGGTCAACCGATTGTATTCCAGGCTATTGTGATTGATGTGACTGTTGCAGACATTTGATAAGTGGCTGACACCATTTCCAGTGGACTGATTTTGGCATGCTTTTGATCTTTGGGCAGGGAGCTGGACATCGAGCAGAGGTCCCATCAGCTCCATGAGCAGATAGGGACCCGGCTACGTCTACTTGGGACCATCTCACCGAACATGGAGGACCTGCGGAGCGACAGCGTGGTGGCGGCCCTGGCAGCTGCCACCTGGTCCCTACAGAGCCGATCGGCTGCATCCGGCTCCTAGCCGGGGGAGGGAGACCAACAACAACAGCTGGTCGAGATGGCGTTGGCGAAGTCGGCGGCCCTCTGCCGACGACTGAGGGAGGTGGTCAATGTCTGTGTCTTCTGACGAAGCTAGTCAGCTATATTGACATGCTTTGTATTTGTTGTCATAATAGGTGGTTATTCCATTGTGTGCATCACATTAAATGGCAAACAAAGTGTAGTGTAAGTGAATGTTTTGTGCAATACAGTGTAATTTTATTTTTGTAAAGATGTGCGTTTATGAAGATGAGACTTCTTGTTACGGAGCGTTGACTGATGATGTGCTTTAAAGAAGACTATTACTGTTGATTTGCGTTAGCTAATAAGCATGCATCGTTGACCGACTGATCGTTGACTGAGCTGACTGCGCCCGCCTACCAGGGCGGATCCAACCGTGAGTTTTGGGGGGACAAATCCAGTGGCGTATTTCCACGAAAAGTTGTTGAGCGGGGGGGGGGGGGGGGGGGGGGGGAGCGGGCCGTCAGCGAGAAGTTGTTGAGCGGGGGTAGAGCGGACCGTCAGTCGTCCAGCATTTTTGGGAAGGGGAAATCACGGTTTCAGAACCCCTGGGGGGGGGGGGGGGGGGGGTGGCCCTTCCCCCTGGATCTGCCCCTGCCTGCGAGAAGCCCTTCAAAACAACAGCAGAACACAAACAATTTTCGAGGTGAAATTTCCCTGGACGATCTAAAGGTAAGCTAACATGCTACATGCATGCAGAAACAAAAGTAAAAGCAACGCAATTACGTTTTTAGACTGATTGTGAATACTGCACTAAAAACTGTACCTTTTCATCAAAATCACGGAAATTGTGCTTGCCATAACGAAAGCAAATGAAAGCAAATTTGCATCTCACTTCAGTTGTCGAACTTGACTACTAGTGCATAGTGTTGCAAAAAAAAACACGGAAATATTTAAAACCACGCCCGGCACCGCCGCTGGCATAGCTCAAGCGGTGCACCACAGAAGCACGGCATTACTTGGGTGCAACCAAGTCCAGCGTATGCACCGTATGTTGTATACTGAATACACATATTTGCTCTACTTGAGCACTACATAACCCCGGCAAGCTGTATGGCTAGTCCTTTCAGGCCCAAGGCCCTAGATACTTTTCAGGCCCAGCGCCGGCTCCGTGGCTCTGAGTTTTACAGCTCTATTGACTAACTGTCTGGTATATTTGGAATATTATATAGTAGATAAATAAGTAGAAACAGTAAAATATACAATGCATGTCAAATTTAACAAGACATTACTTTCAGCATATGTGAAATAGTTTTTAAAGCAAAGCTAAGCAGCATTACATTAAACTTGATTGAAATTGACGTATTTATTGGCTACTGAGCTGCATCCTACCAGTTATTTGGTTGGAACTGAAAATAGCTTACGGTAGGAACCAAACAGGCTACATACTAAACGGGATGTAATTTACGCTATACCAAAAACTACTCACTTTGTACTAGTTTTCCCAGTTTTGGTTAAGTTACTGCATCTGTACTTCTTTCTACTCTATCTGTAATATTTCGTTATTTGTACCAAATAACAGAGATTTTGTGGAACTTTAAACTAGCCTTGTACCAAACGATACTCAGTTTGTACCGGATTTTACTAGCTTTGTAATACATCGATAGCTTCATCCAAATCTGGTAGCAAATATAACTTTTTAGCTTAGTTTTCAGTATAAGTTTTAACTGGTAACATTGCGCGCCAAATTGCAGGGACATAACAACATTTTGCATATTCCTTTTGCACAAGCCTTACCCTAAACTAACCTAACCTAACTTACCAAACATAACCTAACCTAACCTAACCCCTCATTAAGTCCGATCGGGACGGCCTAAGATTCGCTCGTAGCCATTTAGTCCGATCGAGACGGCCTAAGATTCGCTCGTAGCCATTTAGTCCGATCGGGACGGCCTAAGATTCGCTCGTAGCCATTCAGTCCGATCGGGGCGGCCTAAGATTCGCTCGTAGCCTTGGCGTGCTCTTGGCGTGCTATGGAGTAATGGAGGACCATATGAAAGCGTAAAAGGTACAAATTGAGCACATATTGGTTCAAACTGAGCGTCTGCATCTGGCAACCACATGAACTAGGTATTTGGCAGGAAAAAAGGTATAGACTGAGTGAAGTTTGGTACTAGGTGAGTGGTTTTGGTACAAATTAAAGAGTAGTACAAAGTGAGTATTTTTGGTACAAAGGCTCGAAAACTAGTGATGGAATAAATTATTCCCCATACCTAAACATAGCTTACGCGATTTAGCACGTTGTGAACAGCACTTACCAACATCATTACATTTCTCCGAACGGGTACAGGCCAAGTTCGACCACGCGCTTCTGGTGGAGTCTGAAGTTTTTGTTTTCTCCTATGTCCTTGGTGTTACAGCATCGACGGTATCGTATTGGTATCGGTATGGTCCCGTGCGTATTTAATCTGCATATAAGCCATTAACTTACACAACATTAACACGATTCTACATTCGCTTCCTATTTTGTTCATGTATTTAGCCCTTTATCTTATTTCTTTCCAGCCAATGTTGGGGCGTGGTCTTGATGATGCGACTTGGACTGTGCTGTGCACTGCCAGGGTGATGGTAAACTCAATACCCTTCTGTGCCTTTCAACTTTTTAACCCTTTTCATGAATATTTGAAACACCAAGATAAATCATCCATTTTTAGGGAGGTGATATCAAGTATAAGGGAGGCTAACCAGTGTTTTATACTTTTAACAGTTTAAACAATTCCAATTTGCTAATCAGTTGCTGGCACTAGGTTAAAAAAATAAATATTGACATCAATTTGTCAACGCAAAGTGGGCAGAGCTTGTCATAGGCCAGACTGAAGAAAAAAAATCCACAAACTACGCTGAACACTCAGCGACCCATCATGCGCCAACATTTTCACCAAAATTTCACCAAAATTTAACCAACTTTGTGTCAAAATTTCAACCTAATTGAATGTGTTGTATTTAACATCTTTTCCTGCAGGCTTCTAAACAGGTTTAAAGCAGACCATTAGTGACCGGGCCTAGCCGGCAAATGGCCAGGGACGACCTGCTGTTTCGAGTACCACTCTCCTCCGGCCTCCCAGGCAGGCTGGGTCAGCCCTGATTACCCCACCGACCCAGCAAGGGTGTGAGATGAAGCAGAGTCGCTGGACGAGGATATTGCAGTCATGATGCAGCCACATTTGAAGTGCTGCAGCATGACATGCCAGATAGTTTCCAATTATTTTAGGTGTATTCAATGCGCTGTCTGCTTTATGGTCACCTCATTGGTAACGTTCACAGTGCGTTGCATGATTAAAACAGAACTGTTTGGCACACTGGCAAACTGTCATACAAGAACAACCTGTGTGCTGAGATTTTTAGCCATCTATGCTGAGTATAGACCTCCACGTAACTGTGTGTCATCCATCATATTTCCATGCCTGAGAAGGCCATACTATCAAGGGCAGTCAGAGACACTGATTCCAACATGGCAATGCCAAGTAAAATTACCAAATTCATTACAGTTACAAATCACAATACACTTCATTCTCAGAGATTATGCACTGGGATCACGAGCCATCCAAGCAAAAGAGCACCACATGCTGGTGCGTTGATCTCATTACAGACTTGTGTTTGATTCCGCTTCAGCAGAATCAATTCCAATTCCATGCCAAGCCAGATGGGTCTGATTGATGATTCTGTTTCTGATTCCAATAGATATTATACTAGGGAGAATCGTTTCCAAATCTGATTCCAGGGCACCTGAAATGCTTTATTCCATGTCTGATTCTATTGATTCCACTCTGCATCAAAAATGTCTTATCATATCTATATTTTGTACATGAATACATTGTATACATTGTATACATTGTATACATTGTATATATTGTATACATTGTATACATTGTATACATTGTATACATTGTATACATTGTATACATTGTATACATTGTATACATTATATACATTATATACATTGTAAACATTGTATACATTGCATACATTGTATACATTGTATACATTGTATACATTGTATACATTGTATACATTATATACATTGTATACATTGTATACATTGTATACATTGTATACATTGCATACATTGCATACATTGCATACATTGTAGACATTGTAGACATTGTAGACATTGTAGACATTGTAGACATTGTAGACATTGTAGACATTGTAGACATTGTAGACATTGTAGACACATTGTAGACATTGTAGACATTGTAGGCATTGTAGGCATTGTAGGCATTGTAGACATTGTAGACATTGTAGACATTGTAGGCATTGTAGACATTGTAGGCATTGTAGGCATTGTAGGCATTGTAGGCATTGTAGGCATTGTAGGCATTGTAGACATTGTAGGCATTGTAGACATTGTAGACATTGTAGACATTGTAGACATTGTAGACATTGTAGACATTGTAGACATTGTAGACATTGCAGACATTGCAGACATTGTAGACATTGCATACATTGCATACATTGCATACATTGCATACATTGCATACACTGCATACATTGCATACATTGCATACATTGCATACATTGCATACATTGCATACATTGCATACATTGCATACATTGCATACATTGCATACATTGCATACATTGCATACATTGCATACATTGCATACATTGCATACATTGCATACATTGCATACATTGCATACATTGCATACATTGCATACATTGCATACATTGCATACATTGCATACATTGCATACATTGCATACATTGCATACATTGCATACATTGCATACATTGCATACATTGCATACATTGCATACATTGCATACATTGCATACATTGCATACATTGCATACATTGCATACATTGCATACATTGCATACATTGCATACATTGCATACATTGCATACATTGCATACATTGCATACATTGCATACATTGCATACATTGCATACATTGCATACATTGCATACATTGCATACATTGCATACATTGCATACATTGCATACATTGCATACATTGCATACATTGCATACATTGCATACATTGCATACATTGCATACATTGCATACATTGCATACATTGCATACATTGCATACATTGCATACATTGCATACATTGCATACATTGCATACATTGCATACATTGCATACATTGCATACATTGCATACATTGCATACATTGCATACATTGCATACATTGCATACATTGCATACATTGCATACATTGCATACATTGCATACATTGCATACATTGCATACATTGCATACATTGCATACATTGCATACATTGCATACATTGCATACATTGCATACATTGCATACATTGCATACATTGCATACATTGCATACATTGCATACATTGCATACATTGCATACATTGCATACATTGCATACATTGCATACATTGCATACATTGCATACATTGCATACATTGCATACATTGCATACATTGCATACATTGCATACATTGCATACATTGCATACATTGCATACATTGCATACATTGCATACATTGCATACATTGCATACATTGCATACATTGCATACATTGCATACATTGCATACATTGCATACATTGCATACATTGCATACATTGCATACATTGCATACATTGCATACATTGCATACATTGCATACATTGCATACATTGCATACATTGCATACATTGCATACATTGCATACATTGCATACATTGCATACATTGCATACATTGCATACATTGCATACATTGCATACATTGCATACATTGCATACATTGCATACATTGCATACATTGCATACATTGCATACATTGCATACATTGCATACATTGCATACATTGCATACATTGCATACATTGCATACATTGCATACATTGCATACATTGCATACATTGCATACATTGCATACATTGCATACATTGCATACATTGCATACATTGCATACATTGCATACATTGCATACATTGCATACATTGCATACATTGCATACATTGCATACATTGTAAATATTGTACATGAATGACATGAAGAGTAATATTAAATATATTATACAGTTATACTTAAAGGGAGTGTGCCTACTCACATCGCTTAGTTGGGGTTATTGGCACTGGTCTATAGAACACAATTTTCTGAATTGAACCATTACATCATTTCTCCAGATTCACCCTAGTTGCTGAGATATTCAAAGACTCCAGGAATTTGCTTGGGAGCAAAAAGTTATCGGGTAGACTCCAGAGGGCTTCCGCTACTATAAGCACTGCAACTATCGATTACACTGCTAGCATATTGTTAGCCCCGGCCAATAGCAATTCAACAAAACAGCTCGTGCAAGCTGATAGCAGCAGCCGAACAGAAACTGGACGGCCATCATGTTTTTCGATGATGGCCGATGGCCATTTTTTGAAGAAGATATCAATTTAAGCTACGAAACTTGCACATAATAAAGTTCACAGTGGCAAGAACGTGCTGTGCAAAACTCGTCTTTCTATCTTGCATGATGTGACCGTAATTGTATTGTCTTATGTGCGCCGTTTACATAACATCACCATAGTGGCGATCGTTTTATGGATATCGAAACAAAAATAAACAAAAAACAATATAAGTGAAAATTCAACTAAAGGGGCTCCAGATCTGAATTTCATCATAACCAACAATCAAACCAACAGCTACTTACTGTATGCAAAATATTTGACATTCCAAAACAGTAGGCACACTCCCTTTAATATGGCTGTTTTGTTATATAAATTTATAAAACAAATGAATTTGTTGATAAATATTTTTGTTGACGAAATTTCGGCGCAATAGGGGATTTACGCTGGATGCTGCGCCGAAATTTGGGCGCAATCAGCGAGTTACGCTGGATATGTCGACGATAACATGATTTTTTTTCCAGTCTGGGTCATATGCATTGTACTTAATGATACAAAATTGACAATTATTGACAGCATTTCACTAAAAACACCTAGTCCCCATGGAAAATAGCCAGTCTCCAAAAATAATCACACCATCTGATGCAAAACTGTTTACTCCATCCACCTCAGTCACAACTCAAACTGTTTAGGTAAGTTTTTTTGGTTTGTTTGGAAAGATTGAGACGTCATCATGTGGGGACAAATTACATCAAATATGTTTCTGTCATTTTCTTAGGATAACTTTTTTAAATTTTCAAGTTTATATTTGTTAAGTAAATACAACTAAGTTTTAGATGTAATTGCATGCAATTATTGAGATAAAAAATATTGAAAAACAAATATTCACCCAAGCTGTTGCTGTATCAATATTTTGATAGTGATTTGAATTTGGGTATGCACAAATATTCAGGTGAGCCAAGGGATACACAAATTATACACTTTTAAAGCAATATTGCATCAATTTCCGAGAAAATTATTGAACAGAGAATTGTAGCTAAAACTTAAATATGAGCCACAATGCAGATTCATGTGCCATTCATCCCATCACTATTACCCAGTGCTTCATAATTGCAGTTTGTAAATCGGTCATTTTCCCAATACCATTCCTATTGGTCTGGATCAAAATATTGACATAAAAAAATGATTATTTGGGTCTAGTGCCAGCAACTGAAATCAGCTTGAGTTGGAAAACTATGGTAAACATTTTCATTTGTGAAAACTTTTCACTAACAAAATGCATTCATAAATGTGAACACACTTGTCTAAATTGTGTATGCTGATGATGTAGCATTGTCCCAAAATGTGTTGATTTGTGTGGGAAATAATGCCCAAATGTGAATAATTTTCCACTCTCACTCCCCATTTCAGGAGTGAGGAGGATAATTTTCCACTCCCAAATTATGAATTGTGATATTGATTCTGACATATTGACAAAAATACATGATTTAATGAAAACTACTGCTTTTCACATTCAAAACACATTAATATTGTACCATTTTGTACATAATTTTTCACTCATGGTCTTTTTATGCTCAAATTTTCCACTCCAACACTCAAGCAAAAATGGAATTTTGGGACACTGTCATGTAGGGGCTCCAATTTAGCCCTTTGGGGAGTTCAAGGTTAGGTTCCTACTTCCTATTGTCACAGAACAGGGAATGTGAACAGGCCTGGTGCATTTATATTTTACATAGTGAGATGCATATTTTCCCACAGAAGCAACAAAATCCACCCTGGAGACCAATAACTTGTATCATGAATACACAGGTCTGTTAGGTTCTACAAACAATTGAAATATTTTGTTTTTGAACATTTAAAAACAATTCAAATATTTTACTTTTATGATGCATAATGAATATTCTGAATTGAAGACATATGTACATTATTCGGTGTATTGTATTTGTGTGTATCGATGGTTTGACCTTGTTCAAGCAGCTAGGTAGGTACCATTTGGAATCACTGTTTTGGGATGTGTAGTAGACACTCAATGGAATTTGACTGACATTTATGTGATTATTGGTTATTGCATATGCCTAGTTGCATTCATTTGGAAAAGGTGAATAGGTACTTCTTTATGCTTTCATCATCAATTATAATGCAACAACATTTTGCTCCTCCAAAACATATTCACTGTTTAGAGCAGGGTGTGACATCCCTATCTCCGTAACGTGTCCAGAAACCCTTTCTACGTCACTCCAGTAGTCAATTCTGGCGCATGTCGTCTGCGGTCGGTTAGAACTGTTTTTCGCAAATAACTTTTTAACAAATAAAGATTACAACAATTATTTTTATGTCATAGTGTTCGCCTCGTCAGGACGCGTCGATTCATACCAATTCCACGTGGTTTAGGTCAAATCAAAAGTGTATCGAAGGGGCTGGGCTTAGAGCATCAGCTGGTGACCGCCGAACCGCAGAGGGACCGTTAACAGGGCCCTGAGCTTTGATGACCTCTAGTAACCTCAATATTTACCTGAGCCTAAAATGATCAGGATGATTTCGATTCGCCTTGTTTTAAGCTTTCCAACGCTGTCTTTTCCTTTTACGTAACATTTTTACTTTTTGAGCTAGAGGGTATTTATTTATCCCAAAATAGCATTAACTGCAACGGCGGATGAGGCCGATGGACACGAACTACGTCACTCTCTGACGTCACAATTCTGTAGAATCGCCGGATGACTACCTCCTATATATCACCTTGGTTTAGAGGATGCATGCCCATAATAATGAGTAGAGTAATAATGAGTTATATAATGAGTAGGTTCAAGTTTGACGACTGCCATGGCTACGTCATGCCTGGTTCAAACTAGAATAAACTAACTATGTACTATATAAACTATTTCTGGTATGCTCTTCTGAATAGTTTTCATTTTCTTCTAGAATTTCAACTATATATTAGGATATGGTAATCACATCGGAAAATATCTGAATAGAAAACGAAATATATTTAATAAAATTTTGTGTGTATTCGAAGGAAAATAATATTGAAAGTTCATTGGTACATCAATTTTATTGGGAAAATGCCTATAAACACCATGTTAACGATATATCACAATTACTCAGCTGTAACAGAGTTTGCATTCAGGCTGGATGTTTCGAAGCACCATGCCGCCGCCGTGCCGGCCAGCCAGCGGCGGCCGCGGCCGGCCCCGCGGCGGTACAGTCTCCGGCAAGGCGTCGCAGCGGTTCTCACCAACTTGCGGCCGGCGCGGCGGCGGCGGTGTACAACCCCTGACAGCGGACCCCGCTCCGGCGCCCCGTGTGGGCGGAACATGACTCCACTCGACCGATAATTGTGGACGATTGGAGTTTCTCAGGTAAAATCGGAGGCCGTTCCAGGAATCTTGAAGAAACGAGCTTCCCATTGAGCATACATACGTGTATCCATCTATCCTAGATAACAAATTAAAGGGGGTAACTACCAAGCCTCTTTGCATTGCCTTAACACTGTGGAGCGGGATTCGACTGCCATGGTGATGTCACGGCTACCAAACAACTTGCCCCCCCCCCCGGCCCTGGCTGGCCTAAGATTGCATCTCTATTGCTGCAGTCTTGAGTTTAATGTAGGCCATGGTTTATGGAGTTAATGGTGGATTTTGCTGCTTCAAATATATCAATATGCACATTTATATGCCAATTTCAAATTCAACAGGTAGAAGTGGAAGTTTTGTTACACTCATTTCACAATGTTTTTCATAAATGGGAACATTATGTTATTGGAGTTCCTATTTTTGGAGAGTTTGTTCCCATCTATCAAAATTGTTAAAAAAATCCTAGAAATGGAAAAATTTGAGCATAGTTTCCCCAATGGAAAAATGACTGGACCAATACCAGTTTGAACATAATAAAATTGTGTTGTTTCAATGTCTGAAACTATCACTGGGTCCGCCCCTGTAGCTCAGTGGGAGAGCGCTGGACTTCTGACCTATCCCGGTAGTGGCAGCCCGGGTTCGAGTCGCTTCGGCGTTCGCTATTTGCTCCTGACTGGGATGGCCTGCGGCCAGTGGCAGCGGTCGCACTCAGGTCAGGTGACGTCAGTGAGCGGGGCGGACCGTGTCCAGGTATGTCGGGCACGTAAAACTTTCGTCTCTAAATTCTGCCGGCCAACAGTAATTGCGCGATCGGGTGGTGAGGTCAGAACCTGCGCAACAAGCTCTGCTTAGCGTGGGTCCTGACCTCGGAAATCCATCCATACAAGACATTCGGACAAAACAAAATCAAAAAAATCACTAACCTGGTAAGTTGCCTTTGAATATGTTGCATGTGCTGCAAGGAGTAAACTATTTTTTCCTTTGTTTCAGGTGCTAACCTGATGTGTCAACTTCTTCAGCAGAGTTCACACCATATGCATCCAGAATGACAGTTTCTACTAAGATAATGGCAGCGCTGAGAAATATGGTGATAAACTGGCCACCTTTCATACTATTTGTGGCATGTCTCGCCATGTTCAGTGGTGTGACCTTGATTCTTGGTGCATATGTTTATAACACTGAGGGAATTCCAGACAGAGACACACTGGTGAGTTCAGACTATAGTTATGTAATCCCTTAGCTGTAACTACTTCCAAACAAATAATATGACCTCATATTTGTATTCACTCAAATGTGATGGATATTTTTTTTACAGTTGCAGAAATTTATCCATTATCATTGTTAAACTTAAACTTATGATCCATTAAACTTATCCATATCCATTCCAGCTGTGCAAATGTTTTCTCTAATTGTCATTGAGTGTTTGCATACAATGTTGTGTGTGCTATTTCAATAGAAAACCAAGTTTAGTGAAGACTATAAAGCTTTGATAAGTTTCTGGGACTAGAGCCTTTGCTAAGCTGAGCTTGTTGTGTGGTCCCTGACCACTCTCATCTGATCACATACCGGTTGAATTTATAATTTAAATTATAAAGCATGGTTGGCACATTGTGGACATTATCAGTCGTCTACACTGGCAGACCCATACCATGTCAGAGCTCTCTGTGTTCTGCTCTGCTGCCTGTGCTGACGTCACTGGACCGCCGTTCACAGTCGTGGAACATGTTCCTGAACAGCATGGAGCGGCACAACTTCTGTTCGCACCCGGCGCCGCCGCTGCCGGCCGCCAACGGTACTGGGAGTCCGGCTGCAGCCTCGGTCCTGGTGACCGCCTCCGGCTGGGCGGACCGGCTCTCCTCCAACGGCTCCCTGCTGCTGCTGCTGCTCGGTACACAGAACCTGGTGGCTGGCTGTGCTGTGTGGTGCGTGGTGTGATATGGTGTGTGGTGTGATATGGTGTGTGGTGTGATATGGTGTGGTGTGTGGTGTGATATGGTGTGGTGTTTGGTGTGATATGGTGTGGTGTGATATGGTGTGTGGTGTGATATGGTGTGGTGTGTGGTGTGATATGGTGTGGTGTTTGGTGTGATATGGTGTGGTGTGATATGGTGTGGTGTGTGATGTGGTGTGGTGTGGTGTGGTGTGGTGTTTGGTGTGATATTGTGTGGTGTGATATGGTGTGGTGTGATATGGTGTGGTGTGGGGTGTGATATGGTGTGGTGTGTGATGTGGTGTGGTGTGATATGGCGTGGTGTGTGGTGTGATATGGTTGGGTGTGATATGGTGTGGTGTGATATGGTGTGGTGTGATAGCAGTGTCCTAGGATTGCAAACTTTGGGTGGAAAATGACACCATGTGGATAATATTTTTCCACTCTTTTTCCCCAGATTTACATTGCATTTTCCACTCCCTAAATCAAGATGCATTGAGGATGATGGTGATTTTTTTGGGGGGGGGGCGCACAGACTACCTATGGTCACTTGACGCCCATGCTTGGATAACTATAACCCTAACACTGATATAACAATGCTTATATTAACCTGTGGATGGGGAAAAACAGGTTAGGCAAATTTTGTCATTTATAACAGCTGATTATGATGGGTGAGTTTTGGCAAAGCCGGGGATATCATATGTTTTTAGATTGAATTTTCCACTCTTAATAGTTATTTTTTATGGTGTGGTGTGATATGGTGTGGTGTGGTGTGATATGGTGTGGTGTGTGGTGTGATATGGTGTGGTGTGGTGTGATATGGTGTGGTGTGTGGTGTGATATGGTGTGGTGTGATATGGTGTGGTGTGGTGTGATATGGTGTGGTGTGTGGTGTGATATGGTGTGGTGTGATATGGTGTGGTGTGATGTGGTGTGCAATGGTGTGATATGGTGTGGTGTGTGGTGTGATATGGTGTGGTGTGATATGGTATGGTGTTTGGTGTGATATGGTGTGGTGTGAATATGGTGTGATATGGTGTGGTGTGTGGTGTGATATGGTGTGGTGTGATATGGTATGGTGTTTGGTGTGATATGGTGTGGTGTGGTGTGATATGATGTGGTGTGATATGGTGTGATGTTTGGTGTGGTGTTTGGTGTGATATGGTGCGGTGTGTGGTGTGATATGGTGTGGTGTGTGGTGTGATATGGTGTGGTGTGTGGTGTGATAAGGTTTGGTGTGTGGTGTGATATGGTGTGGTGGGTGGTGTGATATGGTGTGGTGTGGTGTGATATGGTGTGGTGTGATATGGTGTGTGGTGTGATGTGGTGTGATATGGTGTGGTGTGGTATGGTGTGTGGTGTGATATGGTGTGGTGTGTGGTATGTGGTATGTGGTATGGTGTGGTGTGTGGTGTGATATGATGTGGTGTGTGGTGTGATATGGTGTGGTGTGATATGGTGTGGTGTTTGGTGTGATATGGTGTGGTGTGTGATGTGATATGGTGTGTGGTGTGATATGGTGTGGTGTGATATGGTGTGGTGTGATATGGTGTGGTGTGATATGGTGTGGTATGGTGTGGTGTGTGGTGTGTGGTGTGTGGTGTGTGGTGTGTGGTGTGTGGTGTGGTGTGTGATGTGATGTGGTGTTTGGTGTGATATGGTGTGGTGTGGTGTGGTGTGATGTGATGGTGTGATATGGTGTGATATGGTGTGATATGGTGTGGTGTGGTGTGATATGGTGTGGTGTGATATGATGCGGTGTGTGGTGTGATATGGTGTGGTGTGATATGGTGTGATATGGGGTGATATGGTGTGGTGTGATGTGGTGTGATATGGTGTGGTGTGATGTGGTGTGGTGTGATGTGGTGTGATATGGTGTGATGTGGTGTGATATGGTGTGATATGGTGTGGTGTGATGTGGTGTGTGGTGTGATATGGTGTGGGGTGCAGTATGCTTAATGCTATGGTGTAGGCCCCTGCAGCACGGTCGGGAGAGCGCAGGGCTTTCATCTCACCCGGTGTGACAGGCCGTGTTCGAGTCGCTCCGGCGCTCGCTATTTGCCCCTGACTGGGATGACCTGCAGCCGGTGGCAGCATACAGTGGGCGAGAACGGCTTTTTAGCGCGACACGGCGTTTCTGCTTCAATTTACGGCATCGGTTTAACATGCAGCATATCAATGGATAGCTGATGAATTAGGGAGCTCAAAATATGCACTTTCTTTTATTTGGGTTTAACCCGGCATTGATCGGGGGGGGGGAGGCAAATATGGCCCCCTCGTTATCTCCGTAACCAATGATCGCAGCGAGACGCGCAAGGCGGCATTCGAAACTCTCAGTGACTCGCATCTAAAGGATACTTGAAATTGTGGAATTGAGGTCACATATTAAGTCAAAGTCGGGTCAAAGGTCAAAATCGAGGCATTTCAGTTTATGGGCCATACTTTCCATCCAAAGCCTTTCATTGCGACCATGATCACCCATAATGCTCCCAAAGGTATAATACACATCCCGCATGAGCTAAAGTGAAATTATTGGCAAAGGTCAAGGTCAGGTCAAGAAAGGTCACTATGCGCAGAAAATCTACGAAAGTCATGTGACACATGTTTTATGGGCTATTGTACCCGTATAGTTCGATAGTGATAGTGATTTTACCATCTGACCTGATTTAAGTGAAGTTAGTGTCAAGCTCATCTCGGATCAAGATCAGGTGACATAAGGTCAACATTTGAAATTGATAAATATAAATACAAAAGGCATGTTTCTAGACCGGTTTTGTCTCAGAAATACAGTGCTGTCATTTATTTGTCTGTATCAGGTCAATAAAAGCCAAAAATGCAGTAACAAATATGACGTCATGAGTTACGTTTACTTAGGGAGCCATAAGTCAGTCAAAAACAAAGATATTGCTTTGAAATTTGGTTTGGGTATCCGCCATATGTGGTTCTCCAACATAGATTCCGGCTTTTGGAAAATGTTTGAAAAGTTTGATTTTGAGGGCATCTTTTTAAACAACATATTTTTTTGCATTTTTGGGGGTCAAAAAACAAAAATGTCGAAAATCCGAGATAGCCATTTTGTAGCCCTAGTCATTTACTATCTTTAGACTTTTATCTTTAGAAAATGGCCTTTGTACGGCCAGTTAACTAGGGACAGCAGATATCTGGGCAGTGCAATGGCGCAGAGTTAATAGTGATGTACACTATAAAATAAGCTCCAAAATAAAAAGCGCAAATATGTGCAAGGTTTCTTTTAATAGGCACAAAGTATAAACTCTAACGAGGCAGAAAAATGTTTCATCAAAGCGGAGAACCGTGGAATGAAAATTGCAAGATTAACTCTAGTTAATCTTACATTAAGTTAAGTTAGGTTTTGATTCTTTTGGTCAGCCACTTCAAATACAATCCTCACTTAATGTTAGAATATAAAATTGCTAATTCACATGAAAAGGTCATATAGGTATTTCGGGCTGCTGATGATTTGTACTTTTAAGGAAAAATTACCAGAAAGCCTCTATGAAACGTTCTTCGCCTCTCACATTAGCACATATCCATGCGATGAGAATGAGGCGCGCCATAGCAATATCGGCGGCTGAACAATAGTGTGTTTGAAGACATGGTGCACATAAATAAACGAATGTATTGGCGAATCGGTGTTATACTTTCATGCTATGGACGTTTTCTTGAAAATGAGCCGTTTAAAATAGTCGTTTTTGAAATTTTATTTTTCACCCCATGTCGCGCTAGCAGGCCGTTATCGCCCACTGTGCAGCGGTCGCACTCAATGTCAGGTGACGTCAGAGGGCGGGGCGGACCGTGTCCAGGTATGTCGACCACGTAAAACTTCCGCTTCTACATTGTGTCGGCTACCTACCAGGAATTGCCCGATCGGATGGGGGGGGGGGGGGGGGCAGGGCCTGCGCAACAAGCTCTGCTTAGCGTGGGACCTGACATGTTGATGGATGTCATGATGACTATGACATTCATCCACTCAAATGATTAGCACGTAGCACCAAATGTATACAAAGGTGCGGTGTACTTATTAACGTATGGTGTGTTATTGGTATGATGTGTTGTATAGTGTGTGGACTGTGGTATGTGGTATGTGGTGTTGTATGGTGCAGTGAGTGGTGACGTGTGGTGAGATGTGCGGTGTTGTGTTGTGTGGTGAGATGTGCGGTGTGGTGTGATGTGCGGTGTGGTGTGGTGTGATGTGCGGTGTTGTGTGGTGTGATGTGCGGTGTTGTGTGGTGAGATGTGCGGGGTTGTGCGGTGTGATGTGCGGTGTTGTGTGGTGCAGTGTGTGGTGACGTGTGGTGAGATGTGTGGTGTTGTGCGGTGTTGTGTGGTGTGATGTGCTGTGTTGTGTGGTGAGATGCGCGGTGGTGTGTGGTGTGATGTGCGGTGTTGTGCGGTTCAGTGTGTGGTGACGTGTGGTGAGATGTGCGGTATTGTGCGGTGTGATCTGCGGTGTTGTGTGGTGCAGTGTGTGGTGACGTGTAGTGAGATGTGTGGTGTGATGTGCGGTGTTGTGTGGTGTGCGGTGTTGTGTGGTGAGATGTGCGGTGTTGTGTGGTGAGATGTGCGGTGTTGTGTGGTGTGATGTGCGGTGTTGTATGGTATGATGTGCGGTGTTGTGTGGTGAGATGTGCGGTGTTGTGTGGTGCAGTGTGTGGTGACGTATGGTGAGCTGTGCGGTGTTGTATGGTGATATGTGCGGTGTTGTGTGGTGTGCTGTGCGGTGTTGGGTGGTGTGATGTGCGGTGTTGGGTGGTGTGATGTGCGGTGTTATGTGCGGTGTTATGTGGTGTGATGTGCAGTGTTGGGTGGTGATGTGCGGTATTGTGTGGTGAGATGTGCGGGGTTGTGTGGTGTGATGTGCGGTGTTGTGTGGTGTTGTGTGGTCTGGCTGAACTGTGTGGCGGTGACCGACGACTGAACCATATCACCCATTGATGATAACATGAGCCTACAGAGTACAGGCAGTATCATGGGTCCATTTCAATGTAATGTGTCCGGCCTCCTGTCCGTCTGCCAGCCAGTGCCAGTAGCCCACACAGTGACTGCCGCCGTCAGTGCTGACCTGACCTGACCCCTGTCCCTGACCTGGCCCACAGAGGAGCCCGCCGCCGCCTGACCTGACCTGACCTGACCTGACCTGACCTGACCGGTGACCCCTGTCACACAGAGGAGCCGGCCGCAGCCGGGCTGAACGTCAGTCTGCAGCCGGTGACGGCCGGAGGCGCGCAGCTGCTCTGTGTCCGGCTCTGGGGCGCGGCATCGGCCCTGCCACGGCCTGGACAGTCGCCGCCGCCCTCCTGTGACGCGGCTGCCGCCCCCTCCGCCGCCCCCGCCCCGGCCGCCGCCGGCGCCGTGGAGCTGATTCTGGACGGCGCCGGCCGCTGCCCCGACGGCGGCGCCCGCTACAAGCTCGAGTACACGCCCGTCACCGCCTGGGACCTCACGCTCTCCATGGTGAGTAGGGGACGCGGCGCGACACGCGCGTACTGTCTGTATCGGCGCCTGACTTCGTGCATGTTTGCGGGTTTGTATACTTTGATGTCTTCGTGTTTGGCTATGTAGGCCCCAAAGTGAGTGGTTTGGTGCCGCTTCAAGATAAAGCACAGTTCGTTTTTTTTGTCTCTGAACATTGTGCAATGCTCGTGCTTTCAGACACATTTGATACCGAGTGAAGTGTGAGTGCACACTCCAACTAATGGACTGTGGCGACATCAAACAATGTCATTGCATTCATATGCATTGCATTGATGCATTGATGCATTGATTACTTTCCTACTTAAAGGGAGTGTGCCTACTCACATCGCTTGTTTGGGGTTATTGACACTGGTCTGTAGAACATAATTTTCTGAATTGAACCAAGGCTTCATTTCTCTAGATTCACCCTAGTTGCTGAGATATTCCAAAGACTGTGGTAATGTAACACTCAACAGAAAACAACCGATGTATTCGGACAAACGCCCACGTCCACGCAGTGTCGCCGCCCCAGCCAGACTGCCCGTCGTCCGCATTGACGGGGCTGTCATCGCATTGACAGGCGGCGGCTGGTAGCCAGATGTGACCCACTCGACCCAGGTCCCCGACCCAGCACGGCAGCCGTACTGCCATCACTGCCATACGTGAGAGCAGGGCTGCTCTGACGTCATTGCGTTTATGGCTCCATAAACGCAATGACCCCCGACGCGTGCGCTAACGAGCGCACCGACACGCTCGCCACAAAGACTTCAGGAACTTGCTGGAAGCAAAAGTTATCGGGTAGACTCCAGAGGTTTCCGCTACTAGAAGCACTGCAACTATCGATTAAACTGAGCTAACATATCGTTAGCGCCGGCCAGTAGCAATTCGACAAACAGCTCATGCGCGCTGATAGCAGCAGTTGCACAGTACCGTCTGTCCCCCTGACAACGCTTGGTGGCCATTGTTCGGCGAAGATATCAATTTAGAGCTACGGAACTTGCACATAATAAAGTGCACAGTGGCAAGAACATGCTGTGCAAGACTTGTCCCTCTATCTTGCATGATGGGACCGTAATTTGATTGTCTTAAGTGCGCCGTTTTACATAACATCACTATAGTGGCGATCGTTTTATAGATATAGAGAAAAACAAAACAAAAAACAATATAAGTGAAAATTCAACTAAAGGGGATCCGATCCATATGTGAATTTAATTATATCCAACAATCAAACAAATAGCGACTCACCTGGTTTACTCACCTGGTTGGGTTCCTCGCTGGTGTTCAGTTCGGCAGTCAGTTTACATTTGGCAAGGAATAGAAGCAACCCTATTTAGCTAAGATAACTAAGATAACTAAGATAGCTAAGTCTACTAACATTACATACCTAGGTGTGATACAAGTAGCATGGAGTTTAGACTGGAAATTGTGCATCTCCCATTATAGCCATGCATAGAAAATATTACATTTCCACAGAATAAATAATCAACAGATCAGTCGCAACATATCATCCTACACATGTTGATTGTGTACCTTGCATCATAGTAAGTGCAACATAATGTTACAGTCTTGAACAAGTGCAAATAGTTCCTCTGTAATCCATTCATTCAGTGCCTTTTTGAATGCACTTACATTAGGAGCACAAGCAGCCTCTAGTGGCAACCTATTCCACAGATGGATGCATCGCACAGATAATTATCTTTTCCTTACATCAGTTTTTACTGAAGGAGTGAAGATTTGGAGAGGATGTCCTCTAGTTCGTGATTGCAGACATAATGAAAAAAGATCTTCTGGTTGAATACAGGACTTGTGATTGCAAATTTTCAAATATTGGATTAGGTCACTTCTCAGGAGTCTCCCTTGAATCGAATATAGGTTTAGGGATTTTAGTCTCTCAGCATATGTCAATGTCTCCAGTCCAGTCACATGTTTTGTCCATCTCCTCTGTACTCTCTCCAGGACACGAAGATCCTCAAGAAAGATAGTATGCTATAAGCAAAAACAGTAGTCAATTATAGGTCGAACGTGAGTAACCCAAAGGAATATCATGAATTCAGACGAGCGGCAACCAGTTGACTTAAGCAAGCACTGAGTGAGACCAGCTGCCTTATGAGCTATTTATCGAATATGGGCATGCAACTAGTGTCTATGTGACTAGTGTCTATATGTACTCCAAGATCAACATGATTGTCTGCATCAGGGATTTGCTCCCCATTTAGTAAGTACCCAGCAGGCCCCTGACTCCTACATCCTCGAGAGAAGTGAAGGACTACACATTTCTTTCTATTCATATGCAGATCCCATGAGGCTCCTGTGATGAAAAGAGTGTCAATTTCTGCCTGAACTACATATGTGCAGAATGTAGGGACTGATGAACCCTGGGAGATATTTGGAGTGTTGATGAAGCATAAATCTAAAGATCATCTGCAAATATTGTGTAAGAGCATTTCAGATTGGAAGCAATACTGTTAACATAAAAAAACAGGGCCCAGTACAGAGCCCTGTGGCACTCCGCTTCTTACATTCTGAGTCTCACTCTAAACCCCACTAACAAATACTCTCATCAATCTACCTGTGATAAAAGATTCTATCCATTTTAGCAGCTGACCCTAGATTCCAAGGCATCTCAATTTATCAAGCATAATACTGTGGCACACCAAATCAAAGGCTTTGATTAAATCAAATAATATTACATCAACCGAACTGCCACTATCTACTGCTTTTGCCACTTCATCATGGACTAGCAGTAACTGTTCCATGGTGGATCGGCCTTTTCTAAAACCAAACTGATTACCGTATGCACAATATTTGTGTCATTCCAAAACAGTAGGCATAGGCAGTATTTGTGGCAAATATTAGGCAAATATTAGGCAGTATTTGTGTCCTTTAACCCTATTCCCTGCGGGGGGGGGGGGGCAGATTCTGCCCCTCCCGGTGTTTTTTTCACTTGCCGCTTCTAAACCGTTAGGCCGCTTCTAAACCGCTTCTAAACCGTCCTGAAACTTTGTGACTTTTCCCAAAATTGAATGGCGCGTGTTGTCAAAATTTTGAAGAAAAAAAATCGGTTCAGCAGAGGCGGTTTCAGGCTCCTGTTTTTGGGATTGTTACGAATGCGGTTTTGCGTCGCATACTTCTTTCGTGGTTTGCAGTGCAATAAATGCGTCAGAAACAATTTCAATGCAATATGCATCATAGATACTGGGATCGTACATATTTTCGGCGCAGAGGCGCACTCAGGAAAAAAAATATTGGGAGGCAATGCCCACCCTCAGACTAGTTCCAACTTCAAATTAGAAAGATGATAAAAGCGTTACGCGCATGGTGCCCCCATGTTTTTTCCTGGATCCGCCTATGCGCAATATATCACATTGACCAAATTACAGCATATGCCCACATGTGACGTTGTTCATGTCGTCCCAAACAATCACGAACAGCACGTTTTTCTCCAGAAAATCCCCCATTTTACATTCCCTGAATACGCCTATGATTTTTCCTTTTGATATAATAAATACCAGTACATTTGAAGCTCAAAAACGTTTGGAGCATGAACATCGGTCGAGCCACATGGCCGCAATGACCTTTCAAAAACACCCCCAACAAATCGGATTTCTTGCCCCCTGGCCCCCCCATTTTTGAACAAAACAAAATTTCGGGGTCCAAAAAGAGAGATCTTGTCATGACGAATCGAATTGCGTTTTCCCCCATCGAAAATGACCGAGCGGTTCTCGAGATATCTGAGGGGGGCAGAATCTGCCCCCCCCCCGCAGGTTAACGTAATTCTGGCCGCCCGCAGGGAATAGGGTTAACCAGAAACAATGCTACTATTGTTTTTCTCGATGTACGTTTGTCTTTGAAGTTGATTGGAATTGGTTTATACAAAACAGATGTATGTCATATTACTACACTGACGGCAAAAGTCGGGAGTTCGTTTGCTGTTTAAAAGCATATTTATTCAGCTCTTCACATTTGAACTGTGCATATTTGCGTATGTTTTTAAATATGTGCCAATTCCGCAAAATCTGCTCCGTATTAAAATCGAACATGTTCATGTTTGGGATTATTTTAGATCCTCGTTCTTTCGCCGCAGCAAACCATGCAGGTTTTGCTTTCACGATTTACATTGCGATCCTGGAGAACGTCCTATTCCGTCTATAGACAGGGAACGTATCGGGGCCGAGAACCATACGATAGCGTGACTGATGACCGGCGGAAACTCCGCTGTCATGCCGACCAGTGCCTTGTCACGTGACCGCTACCGTCATCGGCCATGTTCAATCATAGACAACATTTGATTCGTGGTGCTGAATATCTCAGCTGACGGTCAGGATGCGCTATGTGACCATGACTGTGCCAGTTCTAGCTGAGAGGCTGGAAATCACGGCCGTACGTTTTGCTATTCATTCCGTTGCTCACTGTCACCGCGCTCGGCTGCGTCTTTCTTCTTCTTCTTTTGGTTCGCCTCAGCGAAGAACTGCGCGGCGAAATCTCGCACGTCCTCTGGCTGTTGGTCGACAACCCCGGCGATAAAGTCTGAGACGATGGTGCGCAGCTCGCCGTGCTGCGCCAGGTACGCCTCATTATCACGTCGCATCGCGTCCAGATGGTGCTGCAGCGCTGCCACCTGGTTGGGGTGCAGCGCGCCGTCGTCGTAGTTGTTTTCGGCCACCACCGGCACCTGGAAGTCGTTCTGGAGCGGTTGCGTTTGGCCGACGTCAACGGGCGGCGGCAGGCCGGCGGCGGGCGGAGCGGGATTCGCCCCCGACTCCGCGGACCGGCCACTGGGCATTGTTAGGCTGACACGATATGCACGGATCTGTTCTACTCTCCGTACCTACGGTCAACGTGCTCTCTTCAGTGTCATTCTCAACATGGCAACGGGGTGGGTAAGCGTATAAGCTCAAAAATGACAACAGCCAAGGTAGGCTTTTCATGCCCATATTCGAGAGGCAACGGTAGCGTTGGATCTTTGATCAGATTTTGTCGAAAGAAAAGCGTTTGTGTGGCCGGTCTCGTGCTATTCCTGCAAGAAGCACCTTAGGTGTGCTGAAACCTATGGGACAGGTGTGATGTATGAATAGAACACAAGGACTGTTGGTCAAAACATTTTAAGATAAGCAAGAGATGTGAAGGTTTGTTGCACAAAATTGTCTACGAAACGCGTCTGCCAAAACTCCTCTGTGGCAAGCGCGATGCTGCGCGTCCCACCGGCGCTTTTCCCCAGCCAGACAGCGTCAATTATGCATGACGTTCGGGGTTATAACTTACTGTAACGGCACTGAGTTTGGTCGCGTAAGTTGTTATGTTGTGGGTTTCTTTGTTCCTGAATTATATGGTAGCAGACCAGTAGTGATGCGCTCGGACGGCAGGTACGGTGGTGTGCGGCGCCGGCGTGAATATGAACTGTGTGAGTGGCCATACTCACTGGTGGCGATTGTTAGGAGGAGGAACCTGCAGAGGGTGATTGCACAGTCCTGACTGGCCTGCTGTGCCGTCCATGGTGGTAATATCTGTATGTCTCTGTGTGGCAGGTGGATCGTGAGCGGGTGTACGCCCATCTGAGCTGCACCAGCGCCTTCCTGGTGGTGATGGCCCTGTGTCTGTCTGTGTGGCAGGTGGATCGTGAGCGGGTGTACGCCCACCTGAGCTGCACCAGCGCCTTCCTGGTGGTGATGGCCCTGTGTCTGTCTATGTGGCAGGTGGATCGTGAGCGGGTGTACGCCCACCTGAGCTGCACCAGCGCCTTCCTGGTGGTGATGGCCCTGTGTCTGTCTGTGTGGCAGGTGGATCGTGAGCGGGTGTACGCCCACCTGAGCTGCACCAGCGCCTTCCTGGTGGTGATGGCCCTGTGTCTGTCTGTGTGGCAGGTGGATCGTGAGCGGGTGTACGCCCACCTGAGCTGCACCAGCGCCTTCCTGGTGGTGATGGCCCTATGTATGCTGATCTGCACCCTGGTCAGAAACCGCTCCCGCTACACGCTGGTCGCTGGGGACAAGGTCAGTGCTGCAGCCGAGGTCACGCCGCTCGCTCTCGGTATGGGCGCACACGAATCATTCTCATCACTTATCCACTATCCAGTCACCCTCGACATTGATAGGACGACATTGATAGGACAATACAATCTTGATCAAATTTATTTGATGCTGGCAACATAGTGTGACGGAACAACTCGTCAGTTTGTCAATTTTAGCTATGATTTCCACTCAATTGTATGAACCTAAGCCGCATAGAAGCTAGTTTGTGATTTGCTTGCGAAGTGGGTGCTCCAAGTGAATTGACAGTTAATTTGCTGGATGCTTTTATGTTTTATATACAATTGTCTGATGTCTGACTGCCCTTATGCACGGATATTGCCACCTGTCTGCTGTTTTCAGGTGCCTCTCTCAGACGGCTAGAGTGGGGTGGCGGCTCCCTCCCTGACTGTGCCTTAGTGTTATTCCGATTGCTGTGACATATGGGCCGGGGCTCGCGTCCAGTCAAGTGCCTTTCTCGCGCAGAGAGGCCCTCTGCCGCGGCAATGTGGTATGTCGCCATCTATGGACGCCAGTAGGTGTGGTGCGTCTCCGTGTGTGTGTGTAGCTGTGTGTTATGATTATTTATTGTTTGTTACCCACCGTTGGCTTTGTTAGAAGTGGTCGATGTGACGTGAAGACTACGAGGCTTGTTGGTGTGGGCACTGGGTTGTATTGCGGGGAGCAGAACGCTCGCGAGACACGTTGTGTTGGAGGTGGTTGTCACTTGTCAGGTTGAGCCATTGCTGGAAAGCTACCGAGCGAAGGTGTCCAATGGCGGGGTGTTGGGAATGGCATTGTTTCATTGGTTGGAAGTTATAGACGTGTGGGTTACGTGATTTTGCACAGATTGTTCTCCCACCCAACCATGTCCACCGCGTGTCGTGTGGTTCTACCCTCTGTCTTACCCTCACCACACGTCCTCGTCTGTCCCCTCACCACACGTCCTCGTCTGTCCCCTCACCACACGTCCACGTCTGTCCCCTCACCACACGTCCTCGTCTGTCCCCTCACCACACGTCCTCGTCTGTCCCCTCACCACACGTCCTCGTCTGTCCCCCTCGCCACATTTCCTCGTCTGTCCCCTCACCACATTTCCTCGTCTGTCCCCTCGCCACATTTCCTCGTCTGTCCCCTCACCACACGTCCTCGTATGTCCCCTCACCAAATTTCCTCGTCTGTCCCCTCGCCACACGTCCTCGTCTGTCCCCTCGCCACACGTCCTCGTCTGTCCCCTCACCACACGTCCTCGTCTGTCCCCTCACCACACGTCCTCGTCTGTCCCCTCACCACACGTCCTCGCCTGTCCCCTCGCCACATTTCCTCGTCTGTCCCCTCACCACATTTCCTCGTCTGTCCCCTCGCCACATTTCCTCGTCTGTCCCCTCGCCACACGTCATCTTCTGTCCCCTCACCACACGTCCTCGTCTGTCCCCTCACCACACGTCCTCGTCTGTCCCCTCACCACACGTCCTCGTCTGTCCCCTCGCCACATTTCCTCGTCTGTCCCCTCACCACACGTCCTCGTCTGTCCCCTCACCACATTTCCTCGTATGTCCCCTCGCCACACCTCGTCTGTCCCCTCACCGCATTTCCTCGTATGTCTCCTCACCACACCGTGTCCTTCCTCTGGCTTACCCTCACCACACCTCGTCTGTCCTCTCCCTGTCATGTCCTCTCACCACACCGTGTCCTCACCGCTCCTGGTCTGTCCTCTCTTCTCACCATACCCCTCCCTGTCCTATCCTCGCACAATCTGGTCTTTCCTCAGTAACGCCGTCAGCCTGTGTCGGGAGCGGTCCTTCCGTCCTCATTGCACCCAGCTTCAGACCGCCTCTCCAGTCCTCCTCGTCGTACCCCGGACCAGACCTCTCCAGTCCTCATCGTACCCCGGATCACACCTCTCCAGTCCTCCTCGTCGTACCCCGGACCAGACCTCTCCAGTCCTCATCGTACCTCGGAGCACACCTCTCCAGTCCTCCTCGTCGTACCCCGGACCAGACCTCTCCAGTCCTCCTCGTCGTACCCCGGATCACACCTCTCCAGTCCTCGTCGTACCCCGGATCACACCTCTCCAGTCCTCCTCGTACCCCGGATCACACCTCTCCAGTCCTCCTCGTCGTACCCCGGACCAGACCTCTCCAGTCCTCATCGTACCCCGGATCACACCTCTCCAGTCCTCCTCGTCGTACCCCGGATCACATCTCTCCAGTCCTCCTCGTACCCCGGATCACACCTCTCCAGTCCTCCTCGTCGTACCCCGGACCAGACCTCTCCAGTCCTCATCGTACCCCGGACCAGACCTCACCTCTCCGACCCTCTTCACCGCACTCCTGATCACACCTCCGTCTCGGTCGGCACCGGGCCATAGCCAGCCGTCTGACGCCTTCCTCTGAGCTAGCCGAGGCATTAGCCAGTCCGTGACACCTGTCACCGCGGGTCTCCGTACACCCTAAGGCCTAATGGTGATACCAGCGGACGTGGTGATCGGTGTGGTGACGGCGGCACTGCCTTGATCGACCTTATTACTGTCTGGGCGTCACTGTCACGCTCCACCGCACTAGTTAACTTTAACATTCCTATCACAGTATATTGTGAGTGATTATCGAGTCGCTGTATGGCGATAACAGACACGCATGTGACGCGCCGCTGTTTCAAATGAGTTCGACATTTTAATTGTCACCTGTGGGTGCTGCCTTACATATCTACCGTATCTATCTGGAGCACGTTATAATTCTGCACTGGGATATGGCTTCTTTCTTTCAAAGTACTATCTTTTATCTCCGCATTTTCTTTGTAACTTGAGCCATTGCATACATGTCGGGCATTTCCGTAACTGATTGTCGATTCGTTTGCCATCACACGCACATCGGCTGCTGGCTGCAGCCCGACGTCCTGAGGACACGTCTGGTGCAGTAGCGGCCTGTCTGTTGGACTCGTGTGACGCCACGCCTGCTGTGCCGGCAATATATCGTGTGCCACCGTACCGGTCTGTCTGTTCGTATCGATCCTGGGGCAGAGCGCGGGGCGTGTGGCTGGTCGGATATGGCTCCATTGACGATATATCAGGACGTAGGGGTTTCACTCCATTTGCAAGTCATAGCGCGACCGGAACACACAGAAGGCATGACCAACGATGCAACTCTGCACATAGTTTGCAGCTTGATCTCGCTTTCCGCTTCGTACGATTGCCCCACGCAAACAGGCCCGCGTGAAAACTGCTGCGCCACGCTGTTCTCGGTGAAGGTGGTCAATTGCCATTTGATTCACAGAATTAGTCGTGACTAGACTTTTCGTCTCGATAAAGACCAAGGTTTCCTGGCGAGGGGATGAATGCAAGACGGAGTTAAGTTTTAACCCGCGCCGTGCTGGGGGGGGGGGGGGGGGGGGGGGGGGGGGCGGGGGCGGCGTTTAGACGCCCCCTAAGGTTTTTCGAGGATAGCAAAACAAAACTGCGGCGCGCAGCGCCGCCATTTTTGGCACAGCTGTTGAGGCATCAATTGCCCACATATTGTACAATTTTGACCACGGGTCATCTCAGGCCAGGCCACCAGACCAGGTCACGCGACTCCCACCTCCAAAAAAGTGTGCGGTTGTCTCACAGCCACAGTTTTTGGCCAATCGATTTCGTACTTGCATGATTGCATAAGGGCAATGGTACCTACAATTCGTTTATCTCAGATTTTCGATATTGGTGACCTAAGGTCGGGTCAATTTCGTGACCTCCCCATTCATTATAAGTCAATGGGGAAATATTAAAATGCTTCCTATTCGGAGGATACGCATGATATCAGCCCAATTACTTCTGGATCATGTTATCATAGGCCATTCTTAAAGGCCCAGGTGCATTTTTGGTTCAGTGACCCCTACCGGGTCAGCTGAGGTCATCCGAGGTCACCAACACATTTTTGTCAATAACTCGACAACATCAAGATAGACGTGCAATTGGCACCAATGTGTTTGTCTCGTCAAGGCACGTCTCCCAATGTGCAACATGACCTAATTGGGTCACCACTTTACCTTGACCTGAGATCAAATTTTGAAGTTGACTTAACCTGGTCATCATGAATATGATTCGAAGCGCCTTGACGATACAAACACGATGGCGTCACAATTATTGCCGTATCTTTATTAGGTAAAAAGATATTTGTGAAAACTGTTTTGCCAAAACATAGCCTTTTAAACATTTGATAAGCTCTGGAGCCTAAACTATTGACCTTAGCTCAAATCTGAGGACACCATACCGATTGCATTTTTCAATAGCTTTCCATTGCTTTTTCCGTTCGTTCCTAGCTATCATAGTTCTTGTGATATCTGGGATTGTCTGGGGCGAAGTCCTAAAACTTGACCCTTGATGACCTCTCGTGACCTCAATATTGACCTGAGAAAAAATGACTGAAAAAGTTTCAAAATTAATTTTGACGAGCTTTCGAATGGGTTTCAACCACTCACAAGTTACTCTTATGTATAAACGCCTGAATCATTAAGCGTCCGATTCTAGCAAAATATGCATCGTCAAATACGAACTTCATTTATTTATCTTCATTGTTATTTTTGTTTACTAACCCAGTGCACCACCACATCAGAGAGTGACGACTCCCCCGCGCCTCCACCTCCACCAGTGTGTGTTGGTGTGGCTACTCACGGTGACACGGCACCTTTGTAGCAAACGTCCGACCGGCCGGCGGCGGGCCACCTTCCCCACTCTGTGTGGGCCACAGTGGAGCA
Organism: Chirona hameri; assembly: GCA_036785665.1. Lineage (NCBI taxonomy): Eukaryota > Metazoa > Arthropoda > Thecostraca > Balanomorpha > Balanidae > Chirona > Chirona hameri. Next base: position 115,779 of record JAXIVJ010000689.1, on the reverse strand, counting down.
GAGCCCCAGCACGACCCGGCACGACGTTATAGGACCTTGGGCACGACCGCTGCCGCCTGACGCAACCACTCCGCCCGGCTCTCACCGCCGCCACGTCCCGGGCGAAAGTCGCCCTGATCAGCACTCTGGAACTCTGGGAAAGGAACGTGTGCTTTCGCAATCTGTTCCGCGCTTCGAGAAAACGGTCTCGCCGCAAGTTGCAAGGGAAGCTGAAATACACGTATTCTTATTCCCATCGTTTATTTTACAAGGGACGACTCAAATACGGAAAACATCTTATGATCGGCCAATTTATTTTTGGTTGAACGAGACTCAAAATTCTTTTGAAGTCAATGATACACAATTATCAACAACTCGCGAGAATTCGGTGTTGTTCCATTTCATCCCTTGCAAACAGGAAAGTAGGTTCCAAATATTTATTTGAGTAACCACAAAATACTGAAGCCATGTATCAAAACACCGCGCGGCATGTTAACTCTACAAACAGTCAAGATCACTTCCAAGTTGATTTGAAATTTACTTCCCCAAGCCTGTAGCCTATCACAAGTACAGCAGCAGCAGATTAAACAATCACCAGAAAGGCAGTCCAAGCATAGCTTACGAGGCCCGCTAAACTACGCCCACACGCGAAGCGAATGGAAAAGCAAATGTAAAAAACTACATAAATATTCAACAAGTAACAGTATAATTATCTGTGATTTGTTCGCATCTCCGTCGGCTCTGGAGCTCTCGCATATTGTGGAACACTTCAGGAAGATACTGCTGCGGGCACAGGACCAAGGTTACTTTACTAATACACAGGACGACACTCACGCGTGGTATTTTCTGACCGAATTTGTGACCGAATCTGGACCACGGTGGGGGGCTGACGGGGAATGTGGGCACATTGTCACCACCGCGGGGGAATGTGGGCACATTGTCACCACAGCGGGGGAATGTGGGCACATTGTCACCACAGCGGGGGAATGTGGGCACATTGTCACCACAGCGGGGGAATGTGGGCACATTGTCACCACAGCGGGGGAATGTGGACACATTGTCACCACAGCGGGGGAATGTGGGCACATTGTCACCACAGCGGGGGAATGTGGGCACATTGTCACCACAGCGGGGGAATGTGGGCACATTGTCACCACAGCGGGGGAATGTGGGCACATTGTCACCACAGCGGGGGAATGTGGGCACATTGTCACCACAGCGGGGGAATGTGGGCACATTGTCACCACAGCGGGGGAATGTGGGCACATTGTCACCACAGCGGGGAATGTGGGCACATTGTCACCACAGCGGGGGAATGTGGGTACATTGTCACCACAGCGGGGGAATGTGGGCACATTGTCACCCCAGCGGGGGAATGTGGGCACATTGTCACCACAGCGGGGGAATGTGGGCACATTGTCACCACAGCACCACCGCCGACACCAGTTTAACAGGCACTGCGGCGACTATCACAATCGGTCGGTCTCGGGTGTTCCGTCAGCACCAGCAGCCCGCCGGAGCGGGGCCCCGGACAGGTGAAGCCAGTGAGCAGGCCCTGCCGAGTCAGCTCTGTGCCGGCTGCCCGGCCGGTACAGCGGTCTGGCTTGGAATGAATGGAGGGAGGGGCTCCATACCCGACTGCTGATACATGCTGACGACAGGCAGGTCAACCAACAACGCAACAAGCTTCTCTCGCCGGTACAGGCCGCGCATCAGCTCCTCTTTCTCTACAGCATAGGTCGCGCTAGCTCATCTTAAGACGGGGTCCACAGTATCGAGGAATGATTATTACACATTCGGCTATTAAGGCATGAGCGATATTTCTTCACCCTCTTTCACATAAAGACAATATAGGCATTAGGCACGGTCGATAAGATTCGTTGTTTGTCCGTAAGCGAAAATATGCGACATTTTACCCACGCCTCCGGGTCATGTGTTGTGCACGAGATCACTGGTGGCATGCAGTTAATGTCCCCTTTTATGAGGTGTTCATATTATCACTAAGAAGCATGTGCCACCTGGACAAAGGCAAATTACAAAAATAGGTGACAACTCAATGTTCCAAAGTTGTGTTATCACAAACATGGGCACAGGAGAATTCAGCATGCACACATAGTATTGTAAAGAACTCAACACCCACCCTGGAATGAGGATCAAACCCCTGATTTTCGGCCCCTTTCAATTGGTAACAGTCAGTAGCTAACATTGTAACTTATGTGCCAATATATTTATGTGAGCTTGCTCCGTATTTCCACATATACTTGTCATCCAGATATCGTATGGCCACCAAGGTGTTAAGATACGATCCCATTTGTCCACAAACCAATGGTTATTTATCCTCCCAGTGGAACCAATAAATAATTGGGAATTTACTTCAGCCAAACATGCCCCATAACAAAATTAGGGCGATTGTTTTACAAAGTCTTGATCGTTCCGAGTGAAATAAAAAAAATCCATGAGTGCTAACACCAAACATAACGATTCGCCAGACTAAACCTACCACATACATCAGCTAATCTTTAAAGAATATATAAATAGAATCTCTATCTGTTACAGATGAGACAATTGAACTAAATTTGTGTACACATTGTAAGATTGGAAGGCCATTGAAAACGCAACATAAAATGAGGCGGAAACAAAATCGGGGATAGTAAAAATAAAACGTCATGGTCAGATGAATGTTCTAGACGGCGGCTATCGAAAGTAATAGTAGTAGCGTGAGTACCATTACCAAAGCAATAGCAGAAGGCATGCTAGGATCAGGGTCTCTGATGCGGCGTCACAGCACCGCCCTCGTATCTCATTCCGGCCCTCGTGGACATCACCACAAATCCAGCAAGGAAGTGTACCAGACAGGCCTAAATCGCCAACCAACACATCCTGCCCAGATTTCGCGTCTCCGGTGATGAACGCCCAACCCATACTGTTCAGATCTTCCTTCCCCGGGGGATGAACGTCCAACGCACCCTGCTCAGACCCTCCCCGCGGGATGGACGTCCGCTGCACTCAGTCTGCCTTGGCGGCGGCGGCGGCGCTGGGCGGTCGGAAGCGAGCCAGCAGCGTGATCGGCACCACCATAACAGCCGCCGCGGCGCAGTAGCACACGGTGGCTCCCGTCAGCCAGAATATGGTACTGAACAGCACCGGGCCCAGCGCACGCGCCAGCGCCCCCAGCGAGCGGAACACGCCCGTCACAGCGCCCTTCTGGTGGCGTCCGCCGTACCGCGCGGCGATGGTCGACAGACAGGGCACACATACGGCTGTGGAGAGGGCGTACAGCGTGAAGCCGAAGTACAGACCCGTCTGCGAGTGCGACAGCGCCACGGCCACGAACGCCGGCAGCAGCAGCGACACGCCGAACAGCGCAGTACGCTCCATGCGCTGCTCGGGGATCCGGCGCACATAGCCGCCCTGAACCAGCGCCATCAGCACTCCCATATACAGGAACATGTAGCCTTGCTGCATCGAGGTGTAGGCGAAGCGCGTGTGGCAGTGGAACGTCAGTGTGAACTCGACGCCGGAGAAGATGAAGAGGTAGAGGAAGTAGACGAGGCCGATGTGACGCAGCGCCGCCTGCTGCGCGGCGTCAGCGCAACGTACGAGTTTGAACTGCAGGAGGGCGGCTGGGCTGATGTAGTCCAGAAGAGAGTCGCCGCTGCCGGAGCCGGTGCCGCGCCGCCGCCGCTCCGCCGGCAGGCTCTCCGGCAGCGCCACGTAGACGAACAGCACGTTCAGCGAGGAGAGCACGATGGCGAGCAGCGCGGGCGCCTGGTAGAGGGCTGCGTCGCCGCCGCGGCCGAATCCGGCGGCAAACGCGGCGCCCATCACGGGACCGACGATGAAGCCGACTGAGAAGGCCACGCCGAGCCAGGCCATGCCTCGTCCGCGTGACTCCACCCCAGTCACGTCCGTCACGATCGCCGACGACAGATTGACGTTACCCTTGCTGAGCCCGCAGGCGACGCGCGCCGCCACGAAGACGACGAAGCTGCTGGAGCGGTGCCAGAGCACGTAGGAGGCGGCGATGCCGGCCAGCGAGAGCAGCAGCACCGGTCGGCGGCCGTACGCGTCCGAGAGCCGACCAGTCACCGGCGCCGTCAGGAACTGCAGCAGCGAGAACAGCGCGCCGAGCAGGCCGCCCAGCAGCACGGGCGTGAAGCGGTCCGGCGCGCCGATGGCGGCGCCGAACTCGCGCACCCGGCGCACCACCATCGGGTAGGTGCCGCTCGTGTCGTGCTCCTCGTAGTAGTCGAGCAGCGACGGCATCAGCGGCAGGATCATGGTGAAGGACAGCAGGTCCAGCAGTAGTGAGATGAACACCACGGTGATGTGACGCCGGCTGAAGGCGTTCGCGCCCGTGTCCCCGCCGCCGCCGTTTGCTGTCTCAGACTTGGTCATTTTACTGCTGAAAAGCACACCAGAGACCAATGAAACACAGGGTAGTCTAAGCATGACACAGTCATGTGTGGCATATACAGTCCTCTGTTGCTCACTCAGTATTGATTTAAGCCTGAGTAGGCCTGAATTCAAACCAACACAAAACAGACAGGTTTACTGAATGGTGAAGTTTTTCTTGGTGCAATCAGTGTCTGATGTTCTGGACAAAATATACTTTAAAGTGTAGTAAAACGTACATTCACAGCAGTGCGAGTCACAACCTCTCGTGACGACGTCCACACAACGACTCCCTCGTCCCTCGCCAGAGAGACGTCCCGCTCCTCCGGTGACCCCAAACCTCTGTCCGGGCGTCTCCACCCGGCCTGAACAAATACATCGGGCCGGCGGGCCGGTGTGCCCCCCCCCCTGTCTCGCCCCCCTCACCTGAGCCAACGCCCCGAAAAGGACAAACACGTGTGACACCAGGTGCGAGGGAGACGCCGCGCCCAGTATCGAGCTCCGAAGCTAACACGCATGCACACAACACTTCCCACGGATCATCAAAGATCACACATCGCTATCCCGGCGGCAACTTCTACACGTTCACAGCCCGGGAGCTGTTACCACAGGGCACCGCTCCATGGCATCGCACCACAGACCCGGCGGCTGTTACCACAGGGCACCGCTCCATGGCATCGTACCACAGCCCCGGCGGCTGGTACCACAGGGCAACGCTCCATGGCATCGCACCACAGACCCGGCGGCTGTTACCACAGGGCACCGCTCCATGGCATCGCACCACAGCCCCGGCGGCTGGTACCACAGGGCACCGCTCCATGGCATCGCACCACAGCCCCGGCGGCTGGTACCACAGGGCACCGCTCCATGGCATCGCACCACAGCCCCGGCGGCTGGTACCACAGGGCACCGCTCCATGGCATCGCACCACAGCCCCGGCGGCTGGTACCACAGGGCAACGCTCCATGGCATCGCACCACAGACCCGGCGGCTGTTACCACAGGGCACCGCTCCATGGCATCGCACCACAGCCCCGGCGGCTGTTACCACAGGGCACCGCTCCATGGCATCGCACCACAGACCCGGCGGCTGTTACCACAGGGCACCGCTCCATGGCATCGCACCACAGACCCGGCGGCTGGTACCACAGGGCACCGCTCCATGGCATCGCACCACAGACCCGGCGGCTGTTACCACAGGGCAACGCTCCATGGCATCGCACCACAGACCCGGCGGCTGGTACCACAGGGCACCGCTCCATGGCATCGCACCACAGACCCGGCGGCTGGTACCACAGGGCACCGCTCCATGGCATCGCACCACAGACCCGGTCACCAGTGGTGACATGCAACGACCTTGGAATTTTTGCCATTTTCTGGACTTTTTGGGTCCAAATAATTTTCTCATTTTTTTGCTGGCAATTTGCTCTCTTTCATCTGATCTTTCCGACATTGTAGTTAAATATAATTCCATTTTCTTCACAAGAATTTAACATCTATTACATTCAGGAATTTTTACTTTCCAAGTGTTTTTTTTTCTTCTCTCTCATAAAATGAAAATCTTAATTTTCCTAACAAGACAATTTTACTCTCCACCTATGGATTTGTATTCTCCGGGACCAGGTCATGAAACGAAAAATCCAACACTGGGCTCAGCCCTGGCCCGCTGCTGCCCAGTGGCACTACTGCTCCCCTCCCCTCCCTCCCCCCCCCCCCCCCCCCCCAGCGGCACTACAGCTCCACTGCTGCCCAGCGGCCGGTCCGGCACCACCAGTGACCAACCACCATTGCTGCGAGCATCACTCGCCAGCACTGGTGAGATGCCGTGACGTCGGCCGCCACACTGCAGCGCAGCCTCCCGCCGTTCATGGCCGTCGGGTCGTCTCCGGCGACCCCTGCAGGCTGCGTGTTCGGACGCTCCTGTTCTTCCGCCTCTTCTGACAGCAGCGGCTCCAGTTGCAGGTGCACCAGGTCCGAGGTGCACGAGTCCGACGACGTCAGCGTGCTGCACACGCCGTCCCAGATGTCGTCCTCCCACTCGCAGCCCGAGTCGGTGTTCAGCATGCTGCTGTAGCCGGGCACCGGTAGCCCCGCAGGGTCAGTCCTCACAGCTCAATTCCAGTCATGCCGCGCTGTTCCGGTCAACACTGCGGTCGTCGATCGCGTCACCAATCGCCACACCACTGCTCTCTTCTGGCATAGTGCCGAAATAGCTTATAGTAAAACGTATATTCACAGCAGTGCGAGTCACAACCTCTCGTGACGACGTCCACACAACGACTCCCTCGTCCCTCGCCAGAGAGCTCCTCCGGTCACCCCAAACCTTTGTCTGGGCGGTTAGCCGCCGGACGTCTCCACTCTCCACCCGTCCTGAACAAATACTTCGGGCCGGTGTGCCCCCCCCCCCCGTCTCGTCCCCCTCCCTCGCACCTGAGCCAACGCCCTGAAAAGGACAAACACGTGTGACACCAGGTGCGAGGGAGAAGCCGCGCCCAGTATCGAGCGCTGAGGCTAATATGCATGCACACAACAATAAGATATATTCATATGTACAAATATATCTATCTATAGGTTGTCTCATCTTGCAGTTAATTTGGAATCAACACTAAATACATGCCTACTGAAGCACCGATAGGAGGGAGTAGCAGTGCCAAGATTGTCCTTTTTACCCAACCATTTTTAGTAACTCCTTGGATGTGTTTAGTTCCATAAGGTTGAATCCAGCTGTGCATTACGTATCTGGAGAAAGGTTGGACAATTTTCCTGAATCAACAATAATTTTCCAGGACTTTGTTTGACACCTCCAGCATGGATAATTATCCCAACTAATTATGGGTCGTTTTAAATTATCCCTCTGTCATTGTCATCTGACTGTTCCTGCATCCATTGATAGCCATTGGCCAATGGCCATTGCTTTGACTGAAAATTGAGGACAATTCTGAGGACGTTGGGTTCCCAATGGAAACTACAACATTTTCAAGATTATTTTTATGATAATTGTACTCTTGCTTTACAATAAATATAAGATTACAGCACATGCAAAGGAACTTATGGACAATTTCCTGGAGGATGCTGAATGCTGAATGCAATTATCATCCAACAGAGAACATCCAATAGAAGACACAACATAAACACTGAACACACACCAGGATGAATACAATATTTAGGGTTTTAAGCTTCTTTTTTTTTTTTTTAATTGGATGGCTTTATGAGATCAGGACCCACACTAAGCAGAGCTTGTTGCATGGGCACTGAACCCACCATCTGATCAAGCAATTCCAGGCATACAGCAGAATTTAGTGGTGAAAGTTTTAGCCCCCCCCCCCCCCCCCACAACAACTGAGGAGTGGACGGTTCACCCCTCCATATGGCTTTGTCTGACCCTGAACATGGCCACTGCCACTGGCTGCAGATCATCCCCTGCAAGAAGTAAATAGAGAGTACCAAAGTGACTCAAACCCACCTTGCCAGGGTGGGTCCAATTGTAAGCCAGGTGCTCTCCTGACTGAACTGCACAGGCAGATACAGCTTGATATAGGGTATACTGCCGTAACCCAGGACATGTCATAACCTTAAACTTTTCATGCTATCAGAATGTAAACAATACCAAAATGCTTAAGTACAGTGCGTCATTATCATCTACATTCTGATAGCATGAAGTCTGAGGTTAGGACGTGTCCAAAGATTGGACTTTTGCCCCATGGAAAAAGATAATAACACTGGTTTGAACAAAGGCATGCAAGTGTTTCCTTACCAAGTATTCTTGGCTCAGTAAAATATAATATCACCAACAGTCAGATCCAGATGGAATGTGAAAGGTATCCATTACCTAATTGAAAGCATCTTGATACCACCAAAACCTTATTGGGGAGCAATCTGGCACAGTGGGAAGTTACTTGCTTTCTGTTCCGGGGACCGGGGTTCAAATCCCTGCGGGCCTCTGCAAAAATTGTCCCGGTCGGCGGCCCCCATATCCCTCGGAACAGGGTGAGTTCCAGTTAGCGCCTCGGTTCCAAGAGGATATGGAGCTTCAGTTGCTGGCACTAAGCCCAAATAATAATTTTTTGACACATCAAAATTTGTATCCAGCCCAATAGAAATGGTATTGGGAAAATGAACGATTTACAAACAGCAATTATGAAGCACTGGATAACAGTGATGGGATGAATGCAATGTGCATTGTGGCTCATAATTAGGGTCCTAGGATTGCTTTGGAGCTGGGGTGCAGTGGAAAATTCTGGCTAAAAATAAGCAATAAAGAGTGAAAAATTCAACCCAAAAACATATGTACTAGGCCTTATCAATACCCAATTAGGCCTGCACGCCAGCATTAGTCATCAATTATGCCAATTCTGAGGTATCTGTCCTTCCCTCATCAGGCTGTTCCATCAGTACATCCATACATCAGTATCAGGATTCCAAATCAATTATCCAATACATTTAAAAATAAGGAGTGGAAAATGAAAGTAAAGCCCAGGAAAAGAGTGGGAAAATAGTATCCACAGGGTGTCGTTTTCCACCCTAATTTCCAAATGCCAGGACACTCATAATACAGTTTCAGCCACCTAGATTTCAATAATTCTCCTGGAAATTGATGCAATATTGCTTTATAAGTGCATACATTTTTTCATCCCTTGGCTCACCTGAATCAGTTTTTTTACTCAAATTAAAATAACTATCAAAATATTGATGCACTAACAGCATGGGTGAATCATTTCTGTAACATAAAATACTTTTTCATAATAATGTTATGGGTGGTACATACTTGTCACTTGTGGTCCCCCCTTAGTTATTAGTAAATCCCTACAATATACCAACCAATCGATAGAGAATATCACGTTTAGTAACTATGGATGTCTTCCTCAACACATTTTGCACTATTCATTAATTATAACTTTAATAATTAATATCTCGCCGCTTCCGTCGCCTGCAAAACTTTGTTTACATGCCAGCTGACGATGACCGACCTTGATACAAGTGTAGTATAGACAGCGTTCACGGCGGCCCAGCTATGTCACATAACTTATCTACGTTGTATGGTTAGGTGAGGTTACAGTCATTGTTCCAATGATGTCATGGACAATCCTTATTTTTCCTGTGCATCTTCCTGTGTCAGTATATCTTTCTGCATAGATATGGCGACGATCGTAGTGGATGATCAGTTGTTACACCTTCCAGATTTTGTTTATTGTTTCAACATTGTTAGGCAAGATACATTCTAAATAACATAACAAATACAGAAGTGTCTTCAAAGATGCCTAGTGACTAAATAGTGAAGTTTTTAAACATCTAAAACGTTAGGGACGTTGAGTATGTATGATCATTTTATGTAATTGAAGTTTAAGTAGTGGGCTGGTTTAGACCAAGGTCTATTCAGTGCCCACATCTTACTTGACAGAATACTATAAGGAAGTGGAGGAGAATAGCGTCTTAACGGCCCAGTAGCGTTCAAGCCTGTTTTTAAACTTGTTTGTGGTTTCTGCACACTACTTCCTCTGGTAACCTGTTCCATGGTGTTATGACTCTATTCGAAAAGAAGTTTGCTCTTGCATGACAAATTACCCTCTTTTTCTTGAGTTTCAGATTGATTACAAAATTTGTTGTATATACTTACAAAATATAAACTTGAAAATTTAAAAAGGTTATCCTAAGAAAATGACAAACATATTTGATATAATTTGTTGCCACATGATGGAGTCTGTCTCAGTGATATGTTGTAAATAATTGTGTCAATTTGTTCATCCTTAAGTACAGTGCCTATGACAAGCTCCGCCCACTTTGCATAACAAATTGATGTCAATAAATTGATTTTTTGTACCTAGTGCGGGCAACTGGTTTGGTCCACAAACCAAACCAACTGCCAAAACCTTACATGAAACAACAAAACTAGCGGATGGAATGTTGAGCAGAATTAAATTAGTGATTTTTTTCTATTTAGAATGTTTTTGAATGGATGGATTTCCGAGGTCAGGCCCACGCTAAGCATAGCGTGTCGCGCAGGCACTGACCCCACCACCCGATCAAGCAATTCCTGGTGTTCTGCAGAATTTATAAGCGAAAGTTGTACGTGCCCGACATACCTGGACACGGGGAATGTTTAGGTTTATATAGTGGGCTTTAGGTAGACTGGGTCTATTCAGGGTCCACATCATGGAAGTGGTCAGGACTAGTGGTTGTTGAGTTGCTCAACAGGAAATCCACCCACCTTCTGCTCAATACACAGTTTTGAATGCGCTTGAACTAGCTTCGTTTATCACTCAGAGTATCTAGGGTCTTGATCACTCAGCTTTTCATGCACACACAACCAACCACGAGTCTCTATGGCCTTGACAACCACGCAGCACGCGCCACGCACTTTCCAAAGTTGTGGAACAGCGATTTTTGGGACCTTTGTCCTAACTTGCGCACTTGCGACGTATTCACATAAGCCCGTTACGTCATGATTCTTGACCAATGGGGATGTGTGTGTCCGACATGTTTGCTTGCTTGATTCGCCATCTATTTTGTTAACTCAAAGCTGCACCGTTTTCGGCCATGCTTCGTTGATAAGTGGAGTTTTCAAGTTATTAGCTGGGTATTGTTTTTTTTAGAACGGCCTTAGCTACAATCAGAGACACATTTTAAAAGTTGGTATTCCTTATTGGCTATTGCTCAGTCATTTGGCGCTCTTCCAGTGAACAGTGGAGAGTGAGTGGACGCAGACAGATGTAACTTTGATATTGTTTTGTAGGTTTCTGAAATATGTGGGATAAAAAGAGCAAATGAAATATATTATATGCCATCATTTTATCACTTTCCCTCGTAAAGTGTTGAAATATAAGGGGACCAATGGAGGCGTCCCGATGACGTACCTGTGACATCATATTCATCGCTACCTAGGCCGCCAGGGTCTATCATATAGGCTAAAGCCCATCTATGCTAAAGCCGCATAAGCAAGGAAGAACCGTCCGATGATTCGTGTGGGACTTATTACGTCAATATGACGTCATTGGTGTCAACACTTAACGACCGAACTGCAGCGTTATTTTTAGCAGGTGTTGGAAATCACGTGACTACATTTCGGGCTGGGATGTTTACAATGTTTTCTTCTTTTAAATTAACACGCAACGGCTACGACGAATTTTTATGGTCGTGGAACTAAGCATATTTTATTATTTTGATGCTGGGATTCCAAATTCGTTCTATTTCACGTTAAGAAGAATATGATGAGCTATCTATTGAGTCCAAAAAGTATATATATTATGCCTGTTATATATTATTTTTGCGGCTTTCTTTATGGGAAGCCTCAACTCTAGCTGTGACAAAACTGGCGCAAGTAAACAATCCGAATATTTCAAGAGTTCAATATTTTATTTTGCATACGACATGCTCTTTGATAAATATTCTCCATTTTATCTAAATACAATAAATTATGGATTTAATAAATTATTATTTTCTATGACTAAAATGGTGATTTTTTTAATAATCTATTTCAGTTACGAGCATGTTTAAAAAAAAAAACATTTTCTGTTCACTCAAATATCACACAAACAACAGTAACTCTCCACAGTTAAAGGGAAATAATGACCTTTTTCCACACAAATGGAGTTAGCACTTGAAATCGCCAGACGAGACCAAAATATATTGTAAACTCATCACATTTTGCATGAAAAATTTCCTACCGAAAGATATTTGAAGTTAAAGTTGATAAGCGTTGAATAATGTGGGATAGCGCTTTTTTGAGGCTCATAATGTATAATAGAGTTAATAAAAACCACAGCCTCATACTATGTAATATATTAATACAAAAATGAGACAAAAGAGACAAAGTCTCTTTTGTCTCATTTTTGTATTAATATATTACATAGTATGAGGCTGTGGTTTTTGTTAACTCTATTGATAAGCGTTCCACACTTTTAACGACCGGTACTTGCAAGTACTTTTGGTCCTCATCAAACTGCGGGCTTTTCCCGTATTGTTTTTTTACGCAATGGAGTGGAAAATATATTGTGCGTTCTGCTTGTTGTGATTATATGCCCGGCGATCTTCTAAAACTAACAGCGATTGGAAAAAGTGGCAATAAAATTGGAAGCTCATCGATGCACATCAACGGCGGCATAGTTAGTGGTTGCGACCCTCAATTTTTGAAAATCGATTCATTTGTTTTCAACATTATCAGTATTGTATAATTTGTCTGTGGCTGTATATAACACAATGCTTTATATTATCATGAAAAATATTATTTTTCCCCAAAAAAACTAACAAACAATAACACAAAACTGGCAATTAAATCGGAAGCTCATCGATGCACATCGACGGCGACCTATTTAGCGTCGGCGATTTGTTTACAAAGTCATTTGGGGCTGTTCCAGCGCCCTCACCCACCCTCACCCGGAATAGGTTGAGGCGTGCCCGGTGGAGGTGCGGTGGAGCTGCGCGCGGGAACGAGCGGTAGAGACTCGGTGGAATTATCAGCTGTTGGTCATCATGTGTTTGGGTGCGATGCGAATTCACGGTCACGGTCTACGCTGTAATGCGAGCTGCACACTGGGCCATTCGGCGAGCGATATCACTGCGACATTCTGCGGTTCCGCGGTGTTTAGCGCAGAAAAAGCTCGTCCGGACCAGCTTTATTCCGCGATATCGCACGCCAAATGACGCAGTGTGCGGCCGCCATTTACATACATTATTTTATTCCTCGCAGTTTTGCGTTTTACCGTGCGTGTCAGAAATTTGTTGAGGTACTTTTATCCACCGTACGTTTCACATAGATCTAAACAACAATGGAATCCATGCAAAAGCTGTCCACAATGCTCTTCGCGAATGGCGCCGAAAAATGTTTACAAAAGTTTGTCACTGGTGCGCCATAGCTGCCGTAATCCGACTTTGCCCAATCTCATCCGCTCGACGAGCGGTTGAGATTTTGCTCATCCGGTTGAGGTTGGTGGAGGCTCAACCGATTTTAGTTGAGGCGCGGGAACGGCCGGTGGAGAAAATAAGGCCTCCACCTAATCCGGATGAGGGCGCTGGAACAGCCCCATTGTCATGCTTCTCGGCGCACTTAACCATTGTGGCGAGTTGTTCCTGATTAGTATACCCAAGACCCGTAACTGGCTTTGTTAATGACGTCACTGGTGCCATTCTTGTGTAGCATTGCAAAATATATCTGATTTTGAGTTGAAAGCTAATTAAAGACTTATTCAAATTATTGTTTTTAAGTTTGCATTTTCTTGTTAATCATTATTAAAGGTATGTTATCACTATTTCATAGTAGTTGACACTTCAGAAACTTGTGACGTAATAATATTGTATCCCATAGGCATTTCCCTCACCTTTTGCTATTGTGGCGCAGTGCCGAGTGCTTTGCGAAGGGTTATATTTATTCGAATCACCATAATGGTTGTTTATATCACCATATCGACTGAACACATCACCAAAATGGATTTGTCACCAAAACGATGAAATGATCACCATAATGGCCTTTTTCGTCACCAGTGCTTCCATATCGGTATAATTTAGAATAAAGACTAGGACAGTCTTATACTGTCACCAAAAAGCACAACTATCACCATAAAATGATAATCGCCATTTAACATTTGTCGCAAATACTATTCTACTATTTGTAAAACAGTCAACTGCAGTCAACAGTCAACTTTATCTCAACATAAAACAGTCAACTTTATTACTGACCAAGACGCGTATTCGTATGTATAACTTCTTCAGTTGGGCATCACAAAATAGATTTACGCGCACTTGACTGTTTGTCAATATGCACTATTTATTACAATTACACTATTATTATAGAACATTAACTATTTGTAAAACATCAGGGCTCAGGCCTACAGAGCTTCATGTTGGGCCGAGGACAGTGGCGGATCCAGGATTCGGTCAAGGAGTTGGGAGGGGACCACGTAGCTAATTGGGCCCCATGGCCTTGGTGGGTCCCCTCAAGCCGTTACGTGAAATCGTTAATCGTTAAGAGAGAAATGACTAAAGATTATGATGTACGGACGCCGTTCAGCTGTATGGATATCACACTTCGGGTATTCCAGTCATCTCACACACACACAGGAATATGGGAAAAATGTATTTCAATGCCGGAATGCTCAGGAGAACAAAACGTATTTCTGAGCCGAAGTACAAACTTGAACATTGTGCACGACAACGTACGCTTGATTGCCGCTACGGACATCAAGACCACAACATATATTTCTGGGCAACACAATCGTTCCCGAGTAACCACTTACAGCACAGCCCGCAGTCTACCTATCTTATCTACACTCCTTCACCTGGCTGCCGCTCCAGAGCGGGTCTTATCCGCGCTGGTCGGCCCCGCTTTCGCTTCTGTCCGAGAGGCTGGGCCTTGGCGGCCGCCGTGATCTCTAGAAGGCCCCAAATGCTGCCAAGCCCAAATACATGTTTGCACTTTCCTTTCTTTAAGAAACCTCGGCACGTGCATGCCATTACATCGAAACTCATGCGATCGCCTACTCGGATGCACCAGATACGTTTCCTTAGCAGCATGAGATGGTCGAAATCCGCCGCTCCGCACGCCAGAACATCGCCCAAGTAAGCCCGAACGGCCTGTCCATCCATTTCAGTCGCATCACCAGCAGGGACAAGAATCACATGCCCAACATCCACCAGCACCTTACCACTATTCACCCACGTGTAGGCGTCACACAGGTCTCCGTGGTCAGCCGTTGGCGCGCTGGACATTCTTCGTCGAGTGCCCATGTCCATAGACCAGTTCCTCGCTATCATGATCATCTGACGGAGGAACTGCCCCAGAGGCAGCCGTTCACGGACAGTGAACACGTCCTTCACGACGCGGTTCACAGCTTCCAGCCCGTTATTTGTGCTAGGAGAGCCCTCGTGTACACCTTCGAAGAACGCACTGTTCTCCTTCAGAACAGTGTCCTGGAAGTAGTCAGTGAACGCCGAATCCGGCCACCAATCACGCCACTTCTGCATCATGAGGCGGGCTGCATGCCAGAACTGTTCCTGCGTCGGCGACAGCTGCAGGTCGGCTATGTCTCTCAGGAAGACTTCTCTCGCTTCTGCTGGTTCCCGGCGGGCTTTCTCCTCAACAGCTTTCTTTAGGTGAAACCAACACACTCTCCTGGTCGCTGTTGGGAAAACAGCAGCCACAGCAGCGGAGATGGACCTCGCCATGTCTGCCACCACTACGTCTGGCTGGTACACTGCGTCACCATGAGTGGAGGCACCATCCTTCAGCGCACGCAACACACGCATAGTCCGCAGAAGTCTCCGACGACAGTACGCTGACCACGCAGGGAAAAAAACTGCCTGCTGGCATCGCCTACGCCGGCGATGATGACGGGGTATCCGTGCCAGTTGAGTTTGTAGGTAGCATCTATCTGGAGGATCTTTGATGCTGCCACAGTCGCCAAGAGTTTCTTCGTCGTTATCAGAATGCGGAACGAATGGTTGTCGTGGTCCACCTCACTTGCATGAGCATATGGCTCGTCCTCTTGTTCGGGTACAGCTGAATGCTCGTTGCACCACCTCTCGATGTCACAAGTTGTGATTGCTGCCGCACCCATATGTTTTTTCCGCAGTTGACTTAGGAAGTTTGCCAGCTGTTTGTGTGTGTGTCCAGTCATCCCCTTATTACGAAGGGCAATGTTGACTTGTACAGGCTTGCGAACCTGTGCCAGGAACAACTCCTCTACCACCTGAAAAACAACAACATGGTTAGCATAAAACTTCTCAAAATATCAAGATACAGGGTCGAGAGTCTAGCTAGACCAGTCTAGTAGTAGACAAAGGAACTTGGAAAGATAAGGACTTCTATAAGGGGAAGTATAGGGGAAGATCAGGTCAGAGCACACATGCAGGTACCATAGGAAACAAAATGCATGTTAACCTACATACAATGCACTAAAACTAAAGCACAATACAAAATGGACAAATAGCAGATGGCCACTTGTCAAACCATCTGCCATAGGGCATGATCTTGCACCTTCATCTAGATAAGCTTTAGAGCTTTGAAGAGCTAGCACAACTTGCATTTTTTATCCAGCCTGTCCAGGAGCCTTATCCAGAAAAGGTTAAGCCTCTTCCAACCTCATCCAGATGAGCAAAATCGTATCTGCTCAGCTAGTCACAGAGGTGCAGATGAACATGATTCTGGTATGTAAACTTGGAGCTGTGTCAACTGTAGTTGTGCCTGTACCAAATAGGCAGACCTGTGGGACCTGTGAATTTAGATGAACCGAGACTTGTACCTGTGCCTATAAATCAGTATTGTAACATGGCAAACAAGAGAGTGCTGTTCATGGACCCTGCAGTTGGCTGCGGTTTGGCAGTCAGCAGTGGTCAGCAGCAGTGTGGGGGGGGGGGGGGGGATAATGGAAAGTGAGGATGGGTCAAAAGCAGACTGGTTATTGATTCACCTTTTTGGAAGGATTCAATCATGATTCATTTTGGAATATGAATGATTCAGTCACCATTTGATTCATGGATAACCATTTTGATAAATGGTGATTTCCAATTCAAAGAATCAAAACATGTTTTGATCAAATCACATTTGACTCACCATTGAAATAGCATTGCACAGTCTTTTTGATTCAATCAGCCTTGTTTCTATGCAGGTTTTGATTCAATCATGATTCATGAACCAACAAATCTGGTAGTGAGTTGATTCTTCTTTGATTCAAGGGATTTTGATTGAACAATTCCAATCAATTCAATCAGAGTCGGACCAATAACCAGTCTGGTCGAAAGGTATGACATCACACATCTGCAGTTCCAGCAGTCAGTATGGAGCGACAGCACAATGAAATGGCACATAAAGTGCTTCATCGTGGAATTCAGTGTTCATGTGATGACACATGATCAAAGGGCAGTGCTTAAAGCCTGTGGTTGACCACCAAACCACAGAGTCAGCAAGGACCATGAACGCCACTCCAATGATCTCCAATGTGGTCCAACATTGTGCCTTGGGAAAGGCTCAGCTAACCAAACCTCATCCTAATCCAAATGAATGCACAGGACCATGCCCATACTTTACAACCTGGAATACCAGGAACCTGATAATCTGAACTTAATTGATGATAATGATGATGATTGAGTCTTTAGGGCAACACTACTGATGGGGTTATACGCTATAGCAGGAAGCAAGGAAGCATCTGAACCCAGGGTCCGCCACATGGGGGGCGTCCCCCAATATTTTTGGATTTTAACATTACGCCTATGGGTGTTGCATGGAAAGAATCAACTTCAGAATGTTTCTGTCCCCCCAGCTTTCGGAAGGTGGTGGCGCCCTTGTCTGAACCTAACTACACTGTTCCCCATCCATAGCTCATTTTTTGACATATCTCACCTTCTGTGGCATCCATGAGTTCTCTGGCTTTGCTTTCTCCATCTTGGTTGGGGTGATGATGTTCACCACTGGTCAATGGACACATCAGTGTTTTCTGCATGATAGCGGAGTCTTAGCTGTGCAGCACAACCGGAGCCCGCCTTATTACACTTCATGTACTGGACCTTACCCTCACTTCTTCTATGCCACCTGTACTTTACCCAACAGCCATTATCAGCTGCAAGCCACTCTGCCACATCATTTTCTGTTGAGCATTGGAAAACCCTTTCCGATGCTAGGGCAGCCCCTCGGCCTTGAGCCCCTCTCTGCTTTTGGTTTCCAGGCGCCCTTGCTGTTTGAGCCCGGACATTGTCAGTCTCAAAATCGTCCTCGGACTCCATCACAGAAGGAGCCGTGCTAATGCACCGCGTACCACGTTTTTACACCACGTTTATATCAATATCGATATCGCTTTCCCACGAGTAGTATGCCAGGTTTCAGAACCAATGTCCCTGATCACCACGTGAGCCTTGTCCCCCGCGCCAACATAGCCTGCGCCATTTCAGCGTGTTGCATCGGCCCGCTGGGGCTACCATATATTAGAAGGATTCTGATATCTAGAATCAGTATGCTGAAGTTCCGCCCAAACTTTCACCCTACTACTAGATTTTGGTGATCAATACCGTACTCTGGTGACTTATGCCTTTTCTGGTGAAGTTTTATCAATTTTGGTTACAGTGTAATTATTTTGGACATAAATACCTCTATTTTGGAGATTAAATAAACCATAATGGTTTTTTGATTCCATATTTTGGTGACTAAATGTTAATTTGGTTATATTCAGCAATATGGTTATGCTTTGGTAAATTTGGATATGAAAAGCAAAAATGGTGACAAAAAGTAATTATGGTGATTTTTAAGCTTTATTGGTGACATAATAAATGAAAGCCCTTTGCGAATACTAGCTTGCCTGGGGTTCAATTCATTCCGCCTTATTTTATTCGAGTTGGTATAGCTTGCATGTTGTTGTTATTCATGACTTATACTGATAGTCAGCATGCATCACGGATGCTTCACGGATCAGAGCGCTGCTCGAACGCACGCTAGTAGCGCTTTCGTTCTCCATGGCAACCAGGCGTGAGCCAATGAAAAGCCAGAACGTATTCCCTTTCTGGCTTTTGATTGGCTGACGCCTGGTTGCCATGGAGAACGAAAGCGCTACTAGCGCTACTAGCGTGTGTCCGAGCAGCGCTCAGTTTGATTGGAAACGTCACAGAGCCTCCAAAAATGCCGCACTCGATGTAAACAATGGTAGGGAAGGACGAATTTGTCAATGACCTTCATGAAGTACACAAGGTACTTGTTTTGTATTTTTCAAAACTTACAACTTTGAATTTGGGAATAATTTTATTTAATTCTTAAATTTAAATAAAATTATTCCCAAATTCAAAGTTGTAAGTTTGGAAAAAATACAAAACAAGTACCTTGTGTACTTCATGAAGGTCATTGACAAATTCGTCCTTCCCTACCATTGCTTACATCGAGTGCGGCATTTTTGGAGGCTCTGTGACGTTTCCGATCAAACTGAGCGCTGCTCGGACACACGCTAGTAGCGCTTTCGTTCTCCATGGCAACCAGGCGTCAGCCAATCAAAAGCCAGAAAGGGAATACGTTCTGGCTTTTCATTGGCCCACGCCTGGTTGCCATGGATAACGAAAGCGCTACTAGCGTGCGTTCGAGCAGCGCTCTGATCCGTGAAGCAATCCGTGAAGCATCCGTGATGCATGACTGACTATCAGTATAAGTCATGAATAACAACAACATGCAAGCTATACCAACTCGAATAAAATAAGGCGGAATGAATTGAACCCCAGGCAAGCTAGTATTCGCAAAGCACTCGGCACTGCGCCACAATGGTTAAAGGTGAGGGAAATGCATATTGGATACAATATTATTACGTCACAAGTTTCTGAAGTGTCAACTACTATGAAATACAGTGATAAAATACCTTTAATGATGATTAACAAGAAAATTAAAACTTAAAAACAATAATTTGAATAAGTTTTTAATTAGCTTTCAACTCAAAATCAGACATATTTTGCAATGCTACACAAGAATGGCACCAGTGACGTCATTAACAAAGCCTGCTACGGGACTTGGGTATACTAATCAGGAACAACTCGCCACAATGGTTAAGTGCGCCGAGAAGCATGACAATGACTTTGTAAACAAATCGCCGACGCTAAATAGGTCGCCGTCGATGTGCATCGATGAGCTTCCGATTTAATTGCCAGTTTTGTGTTATTGTTTGTTATTTTTTTTTGGATTTATTTTTATTTTGCATGATAATATAAAGCATAGTATTATATACAGCCACAGACAAATTATACAATACTCCTAATGTTGAAAACAAATGAATCGATTTTCAAAAATTGAGGGTCGCAACCACTAACTATGCCGCCGTTGATGTGCATCGATGAGCTTCCGATTTTATTGCCACTTTTTCCAATCGCTGTTAGTTTTAGAAGATCGCCGGGCATATAATCACAACAAGCAGAACGCACAATAAATTGTCCACTCCATTGCGTAAAAAAACAATACGGGAAAAGCCCGCAGTTTGATGAGGACCAAAAGTACTTGCAAGTACCGGTCGTTAAAAGTGTGGAACGCCTATCAACTTTAACTTGAAATATATTTCGGTAGGAAAGTTTTCATGCAAAATGTGATGAATTTACAATATATTTTGGTCTCGTCTGGCGATTTCAAGTGCTAACTCCATTTTTGTGGAAAAAGGTCATTATTTCCCTTTAAAGGAAATAGTTCACCTTGTAATTTTTTTTACCCAACACGATTTGATTATATTTTCTAATACAATTTCTTTTTATATTGCCAAAAATGGCCTTATATCGCGCCGATTCAGGACAGAAGGCCGTACATTTGTATTGTTTATCAAAACTATATGCATACTCTCTGAGTCAGAGTCCTGACGTCACGCGAATGTAAACAATGGTTCAGCCAATCAGATTCGAAAGTAGTCGCGTAAAGATAGACCAGCATTGGAGATGTGCCAGTAGAACCAGTACAACATTCTTTCGCCAGTACCGTATTTCTTCGCCAAAAACTCAAATATATTCGGCTGGGGAGTCTTTTCAGTCAAGAAAACTTGCAGATAGGGGTTTCCCAACACGGGCTACCAAACTTCTATCTCAGTTTAAAACTAATGTTGAAGGTGAATTATTTCCTTTAAAGGAAATAGTTCACCTTCAACATTAGTTTTAAACTGAGATAGCAGTTGTGTAGCCCGTGTTGGGAAACCCTTATCGGCAAGTTTTCTTGACTGAAAAGACTCTAGCCGAATATATTTGAGTTTTTGGCGAAGGAATGCGGTGCTGGCGAAAGAATGTTGTACTGGTTTTAGCCCGGGCAGAGGCTATACCATCAGCCAATCAGCTTGCAGCTGGTGCTAGGAAGCGATCGCCGGCCGCCGGTTGGCACATCTCCAATGCGAGTCTATCTGTACGCGACTACTTTCGAATCTGATTGGCTGAACCATTGTTTACATTCGCGTGACGTCAGGACTCTGACTCGGAGTATGCATATAGTTTTGATAAACAATACAAATTTACGGCCTTCTGTCCTGAATCGGCGCGATATAAGGCCATTTTGGACAATATAAAAATACATTGTATTAAACAATATAATCAATTCGTGTTGGGTAAAAAAATTCATAGGTGAACTATTTCCTTTAAAGGAAATAGTTCACCTTCAACATTAGTTTTAAACTGAGATAGCAGTTTTGTAGCCCGTGTTGGGAAATCCCTATCTGCAAGTTTTCTTGACTGAAAAGACTCTCCAGCCGAATATATTTGAGTTTTTGGCGAAGGAATGCGGTGCTGGCGAAATAATGTTGTACTAGTTCTAGCCCGGGCAGAGGCTATACCATCAGCCAATCAGCTTGCAGCTGGTGCTAGCAAACGAATCGCCGGCCGCCGGTGTGCACATCTCCAATGCGAGTCTATCTTTACGCAACTACTTTCGAATCTGATTGGCTGAACCATTTTTTACATTCGCGTGACGTCGGGACTCTGACTCAGAGAGTATGCATATAGTTTTGATAAACAATACAAATGTACGGCCTTCTGTCCTGAATCGGCGCGAAAGAAGGCCATTTCTGACAATATAAAAATACATTGTATTAAAAAAATATAATCAAATCGTGTTGGGTAATTTTTTTTCTCCAAGGTGAACTATTTCCTTTAAAGGAAATAGTTCACCTTGGATTTTTTTTACCAAACACGATTTGATGATATTTGGTAATACAATTTCTTTTTATATTGTCAAAAATGGCCTTATATCGCGCTGATTCAGGCCAGAAGGCCGTACATTTTTATTGTTTATCAAAACTATATGCATACTCTCTGAGTCAGAGTCCTGACGTCACGCGAATGTAAACAATGGTTCAGCCAATCAGATTCGAAAGTAGTCGCGTAAGGATAGACTCGCATTGGAGATGTGCCAACCGGCGGCCGGCGGTTCGCTTGCTAGCACCAGCTGCAAGCTGATTGGCTGACGGTATAGCCTCTGCCCGGGCTAGAACCAGTACCTACAACATTCTTTCGCCAGCACCGCATTCCTTCGCCAAACAATCAAATATATTCGGCTGGAAAGTCTTTTCAGTCAAGAAAACTTGCAGATATAAGGGGTTACCCAACTCGGGCTACAAAACTGCTATCTCAGTTTAAAACTAATGTTGAAGGTGAACTATTTCCTTTAAAGGGATTATACGGGTTTCCGTCCTGAAAGTAAATGCACTCTTTTGCAGTTGTATGAGCTTTAAACACGTTTAAAACATATAACAGGGACCTCAATGCTCATTTAGTCCATTATTTCAGCAATTATCAGCGTTAAAACTTGGGCGTTTTTTCGAGACAAGTATCATATAATGAGTACTTGATCGGCACTACTGTCCACCACTTTTATCTTAAGATCAATTTTAGAGTTTTGAATTATCTGCAAGTCCTACACTGGATCACAAAATTATTATGCAATTACAAACTGACGGGACTTTGTATTACTACACACTGTTCGTTGAGGTTTTGTGTTTTTTTTTGTGGTTTTCTTATCTCTGGCCTTCTCTTCTTGAAGAGATAAAGCGTTGAGAATTTGGTGGTGGCGTATTAATTTTTTGCCATGAAAATTCATGAAAAATATCAAATTACATGGGAAAACTAGGTAACTGCTGCTGTCGTTGGAACAAAACAAGTTTATTTTCTTTCAAATATTGCTTATTTTACCGGAAATATACCATAAGTGAGGTGTTTTTATTAGCATAAAAGAGATGACTGGCTCTGCCTCAGCCGGTCCTGCAGAAAATACGCGGTGGCATCACCGCGCACTTTGGAATGTCCTTACGTGCAGAAGAGGTAATTTCCAGAAAAATGTGGCTACCGTGGGACTTCTACTACCTTTATAGTACGTTTTACTATGTAACTAAATTATTCTGGGAAAAACCCGCATAATCCCTTTAAAGGAAATAGTTCACCTTCAACATTAGTTTTAAACTGAGATAGCAGTTTTGTAGCCCGTGTTGGGAAACCCCTATCTGCAAGTTTTCTTGACTGAAAAGACTCTCCAGCTGAATATATTTGAGTTTTTGGCGATGGAATGCGGTGCTGGCGAAAGAATGTTGTACTGGTTCTAGCCCGGGCAGAGGCTATACCATCAGCCAATCAGTTTGCAGCTGGTGCTAGCAAGCGAATCGCCGGCCGCCGGTTGGCACATCTCCAATGTGAGTATCTCTACGCGACTACTTTCGAATCTGATTGGCTGAACCATTTTTTTACATTCGCGTGACGTCAGGATTCTGACTCAGAGAGTATGCATATAGTTTTGATAAACAATAAACATTTACGGCCTTCTGTCTTGAATCGGCGCGATATAAGGCCATTTTTGACAATATAAAAAGAAATTGTATTACAAAAATATAATCATGTTGGGTCCAAGGTGTCAAATCATTTCCAAGGTGAACTATTTCCTTTAAAGCCTCAGCACACATAAATCATAATGGTTTCCTTCAACGTGCGATGCACCGCCAATACATCGCTACATCGTTCGTCGGTCACACTCTGCTACATATAAACAAAGGCCGCATCAAACCTCTACACACCGCCAACAATGCGATACTCTCTAGTGTTATACAACAAGAGCCCGTATTCCCACAAATACAGTGCAGCGATCATATATAGCACGCTTCAGGCGATCATAGGCGACCCCCAACCGCGCCGTCTCGCGTTTTTCCGCGGGAGGCGTTCGTTTTGCCCAATTACAGATTGCCCAACCAATCAGATTGCCCAAATTATATATTCCCCACATGCTCATATTTGCTAACGGCTGTTTGCCCAGCGGCCTACTGCCCAACAGCTTTCTGCCCAACGGCTTTTTGCCCAACGGCCTACTGCCCAATGCTTTCTGGCTTCTGCCCAACGGCTTTTTGCCCAACAGCCTACTGCCCATCGGCTTTCTGCCCAACGGCCTACTGCCCAGCGGCGTTTTGCCCAAGGCTCACACTGCCTAAGGACATTCTACCCAACGGGTTTTTGCCCAAGGACGTTGTGCCCAACGACGTTTTGCCCAACGTACGCTCTGCCCAAACTCAGCAGACCTAAACCTACCGTGTTCTACCCTGTTCTACGCGGCAGAATCGCGCCGACGACGGAGACATCTGGCGGTCGATATAAAGCTTTGAGTTTTGGTCAGTAGATGTCCCAAGGTATAGCGCCTGACATAGTAGGCTCAAGGCTGTACCGCGGAGGTGTTGCGGACACCTGTGCGTTGCGGGACAGTCTACCAAGGTAGACGGCATCTCATTAGTTCACGGTGCGTATTGGCGGTGTAACGTTGGCGGCGGGTGTAAAATATTTGTGAATTGTGCGTTATATAGGTACTTGTGTGGATCTGGTTATTCAGTGTCGGCGTGTGGAGTTTGTGCCGCAACCGGGCCCCTGGGAGACATGACGGCGCGCGACTAGAGCAGAGGGCGGAGCGATCGAGAGAGTAATGACCCGGGTGACCACTAGCAAATCCAGGGGGGGGGGGGGGGGGCAACCAGGGCAGTGTAACTTGGGCACAGTGGCGGCTGTGATGATGTGGCGCGCCTTGTCTCCGGCCCGCCGGGCGCTGGCCCCGCCGCCCCGGCCGCCAGCTGACCCGGGCGCCTCCGCTGGAGCGGTCACGTGATTGCCCGCGGCCGCGGGTCGGCGTCCGGGGTCGGCGGGCGTCCGGCCGGACTCTGGGTCGGGACGTGGTGACGCCCGGGTCAAAAACAGGGCGCCCCCTCGGGCAAAGCGACCCGCCCCCCAGACAAAAAAAAACATGGCGCGAAATGATATCTCCTCAGATTTAGGCCACAATATTATACCAATAAAACGCCTTTTTGGGCGATGACCGAGCGGGCGCGCTCTGGTAAAGCTAAAACAGGTTTGAAATATGAAACGGTACGGGAGCACACATGCAGGCGCGTAACCACCACTGAGGTCACTGGGGATCAGTCCCCAGTAACATTTTCGGATTTTACATTACGCCTATGGGCATTGCATGGAAAGAATCGACTTCAATGTGCCTCCGTCCCCACCTACTTTCGGAAGGTGGTTACTTACGCCTATGCACACATGCGCATTGACTGTATCCCAATAATAAGTAACACATTCAATAGTTTTACCGTGGTTATACCCTAGTATGCATAGTTTTAGGAACGTTCAGCTGAATGGAGATGTAAAAAGTAAATGGCGCGTCCCTGGGACAAACAGTGGAGGATCTACGGTTGGGCAAAATGGGCAATTGCCCCCCCCCCAACGAAATATCGGTAGGCAAACGTACGTTTTGCCCCCCCCCCCCCCCAACAAAAAAACGATCCGGCAGGTTGTGATTTTTGTCCTGGTTCAGTGGCGGATAAATCGTTCTTCGAAAATACGATTTTGTTTTACAGGTGGAGACAACAACACAAAAACTCAGTAAGACAACCAGAAAAACAATTGCCGTCCGACCATTTTTCATTTTCCTGAAAAGTTGTGCACTGGGGGTTTCAAGGGCGGGGAATTCATTGGTGGTGACCAAAAAAAAATTCCCAAAAATACATTTTCCAACATACGGCATTCCATATTCTCCCAAGTTCACTATGCAGGCCTAATTTGGACGATTACGAGACTAAAAAACTATTTTGATAAACTTTTTTGTTTGTTGGAATCAGGATTAGTCGAAGAGAAATTTGACAATCACAGAGTTTCTATTTGTTTTTGTTTCTTTTTTGTCGATCTTGACCTGTTGGAAACTGAAATTAAAATTTCCGTCTAATGAAGATTTGAGCTTCATTGATGTTCTTTCGTATACAAAAGAAGAAGTGGGGTTCAAACTGTAAAAATCATTTTTTAGTGTTCTTTCGTATA
Source organism: Chirona hameri (assembly GCA_036785665.1). Taxonomy (NCBI): domain Eukaryota; kingdom Metazoa; phylum Arthropoda; class Thecostraca; order Balanomorpha; family Balanidae; genus Chirona; species Chirona hameri. The sequence continues at coordinate 89,659 of JAXIVJ010000689.1, read as the reverse complement.
AAAAAGAAGTGGGGTTCAAACTGTAAAAATCATTTTTGAGTTTGCAATGCTGACATAATGTTTGGGCACCTGTCTGTCGATAACTTCGCATCTACTTGACATACGCTTTCGAAACAAAGTCCAAAGTGACTCCTGACGACGAAACCTCTCGGTTGGTGCCTGTTACACCGACATCAGGTCGCCATATGACCCGCCAGGCCAATACAACGTAACGTACCCAAACAGCGTATTGTGTGCATTGCAAGTCTCAAAAGCAGTTTTTACATGTCGAACCCTACTTTTATATTTTTTATACGAAAGGACATTTCAATGGAACGCAAATCGTCATCAGACGAAAACAAACATAATTTCAGTTTCCAACAGGTCAAGGTCACGGCGTAAAATGTAGGCCACGAGGTCACGTGACAAAATTGAAATAGAGAATCCGAGATTGCCAAATTATTCTTTGACTACCCGATCCAAACAATAGAAACACAATCGAAATTGCTTCATTAGTCTCGGAGTTTGTCAAAATTAGGCCTGCACAGTGAAGGGAAATTTTCGGAAGGCCTTATCTGTTTTTTTTTGTCACTACCAATTAATTCACCGTCCTTGAAACCCCCCAGTGCACAACTTTTCAAGCAAATTAAAAATGGTCGGACGGCAAATTTGGAGAAAAAAAGGTTGTGGAAGTCTCCAAAAGTAGGTTGTACATGGGTCAAACCCCACTTGTGTATTTTTTTTACACGAAAGTACATCAATGAAGCTCAAATCGTCATCAGACGAAAATGTTAATTTCAGTTTCCAACAGGTCAAGGTCACGGCGCAAAAAGTAGGTCACGAGGTCACGTGAAAAAAATCGAAAATCCGTGATTGCCAAATTGTTTTTCGACTAATCCTGATCCAAACAAAAAGATTGGCAGCGCGATCTACAGATCGGCAGGGCCCTCTAAAGATCAGCAGAGGGCCCTCTCCAGATCGGCAGGGACCCTCTACAGATTAGCAGGGCCCTATAAAGGCCGGCAGAGGGCCCTCTACAACCGGAAGGGGCCATCTAAATTCCGACAGGGGGCCCTCTGCAGATCGGCAGGCCCTCTACATGCTGGAAGGGCCCTCCAAAGGCGGGCAGAGGGCCCTCTACAGATCGGCAGGGACCCTCTCCAGATCGGCAGGGCCCTCTACAACCGGAAGGGGCCCTCCAAATGCCGACAGGGGCCCTCTGTAGATCAGTAGGGCCAGGGGCGTAGGAACTATGTTCAAGTTGGGGGGGGGGGGGGGGGGGGGGGCAGGAGGCATTCTGAAGTCGATTTTTTGTCCATGCAACGCCCATAGGCGCAATGTTAAAATAAAAAAATGTTGGGGGGGGGGGGGCTGCCCCCCTGTCCCCCGGTTCCTACGCCTATGGGTAGGGCCCTTTAAAAGCTGGTAAAGGGCCCTATCCATACTGGCTGGGGCCTCTTTTACGTATTTAGATATACATACCTTTAACAGACAAGCAAGTGTTGTTATTTATTCGTGTTGCGATTTCTTTTATCGGTTCGTGGGCGTTCTTTTATGCGAAGTAAGGCGTTTTGCGTGCGCCTGACACCATCAAAAACACTGGGGCCTTGGGCCCAGGGGGCCCTCACCCGGTCGCCAGAGGGGCCCCCTGGCCTCCAGAGAGGGGCATGGCCCCCTCGCCCCCCTCCCCACTGCCTACGCACTTGGGTACACATTGGCATAGTCTTACATCTGCAATAACATTATTAATTTGACGCGGACTCCGCAAAATCGGGTTTGTTTGTTTATTTCGATAATGGACATGATGTATGACATGATGTTATGGTTGAATTGGCACAAAAGCGAAACGTTTAATTCTAGGCGCCTCTTCAACAAACACGAAAAATAAACAAGTCATGACCAGGGGGGTGGGAACTACTTTGAAGTTGGGGGGGGGGGCGAACTTTTTGGCAATACGGCACAAATTAAGACTGAAGAGAAGCAATGTGTACCGCTCTTTTCCATACCCAATGCTGCTTATTGCCAATAGTATGTCATATATTTAAGGAAATGGGTATCAATATCATATACAGAAATGGGTCGCCTAACAAGAAAACAAAACTAGAGAATAACTGCTAAACATGAAGGAGCCACATTGGTACTAGGGTTACAAAAAGTCGGAGAAGCGGAACTGGAGATATCATCGTACCTGAATCCAGAACCGGCGGGCTTGACTGACTCCCGAACCTGAGGTAGTTGGTTAGGTGATGCGCCGGGCTTGCACCAAGTTGACCATGGCAAAATAATGCATTTAGCATACATGTGGTATGAGTACCATACCATACTTTAACCGAGTTATGCTATGCCGTGTTTTACGGTGTTATTGTCAATGTTTCGGGTACATTTCTATGAATATATCGTTATATATAACGATAAATTCATAGAAATGTATACGGTCGTACTCGAGCAAATGCTGGCAAACCAATGCATTAGAACACACGCATTTTTCAGAAGAAAAAAATGTGATCTACTTAAGTTATATATAAGTTAGTTAGTTAGTTAGTTAGTTAGTGTTTTGCTTGTTAGTTAACTGTTGCCGAATTAAGGTCCATTAACATACACACACACACACACTGCCGGGGGTTCTCGCCAACCACGAGCTGCCGGGGTGGGGGTGGGGGGTTCCGCCCCTCCCCTAAAATCTAAAAAAACGTAATGTAGCGACAAGCGGAAGACGGTGTTAGATAGCTCGAGACAATCTCTATCGAAAGTACTTACGCCATTTTTAGGCCAAGTCAATACTGAGGTCACCAGAGGTCAAATTTCGGCTATTTTGTATTATATGTTATATTCAATTTCGGCTAACACTTTTTTCCGCGCGTCGCTAGCTCTTGTATTATCGATATGTATATCTCGATAATAAAGGAGCTAGTGACGCGCGGAAAAAAGTGTTCGAAAGATAATTGAATTTGCTGTTACTAAGGGTCATCAGAATTGATCAGAGCAATAGTTAGGTCATCAGAAGCCACTGAATTTGAAATATTGTAAACAAAAAATGCCGAATTGGTTTTCAGGAATAACTTTTGACAGAAGCACGATAAGGGAAAACATATTTCACCATTGTGTTTTTCTCGTCGAGACGCATCTAATTATATATTGGGTGACCTAGTTAGGTCATATCCATAAATTTGACCTGATCTGAGGTCATGCCAAGGTCAGTCAAGGTCAACTCTTACATCAATTTATTTGTCTCGACAAGTCGAAGACAATGGTGAAAACCCCATAGCTCTGATTTCTGAATCATACTCGTACATGACCTAGGCGGTCACATGAGCTGACCTCGTAGAGGTAAAAGAACAGAAATGTGACATGGGGCTTTGCATTTGGGACAAGAGTGGTGGATCCACTGGCGGACTCAAGGGGGGGGGGGGGGGGCAAAGCGGCCATGCCCCTTCCCCAACCGCCTGAAATCGGCGCAAAATTGTCACATTTTCTGATATATAAGCAAATCTAAGCAACTTTTCCAAGGCAAGTTTGTTTAAAATCAGCTATCAGCACGCAGCACTTATAAGCAAGCGAAATCCGATGAGTTTCAGAATTGTGTGAAACTTTTTGGGATTTGGCCCCCAAACTACCGGTGCCCCCCTCCCTCCCCCCACACCTGCCCCAACCACCGTTCTGGATCCGCCAGAGGGTGGATCTGGTGAAAATTGGTCAAATTTAGCCATTTCAAATGGATTTATACGTGTTTTTAATTTGTCCCATTGACTTATAATGGGGAGGTCACGAAATATACCTGACTTTAGGTGACCCCGCCTCACCGATATAAAATAAAAATCGAGATATACGAATTGTGGGTACTTATCACCTGATGATATCATGTGAGTTTCAAACCGTTTAGTCACAATCACTTTGGCTGTGGCACGACCGCAAACTTTTTGGATGTGGAGTCACTTGACTTGACCTGGTGACCTGATCTGGGATGACCCGAGGAAAAAAAAAATCACACTGTTGGTAATTGATGCCCCAACAGCTGTGTCAAATTTCGCAGAACTGCGCGCCGCCGTTGAAACTCCGGTGACAATGCCATTGTTCTTATACAGAGTCGAGTGAACGTGTACAAAGTTGTGGGGGCGTCGCCCCCCCCCCCGCTCCAAAGTTGCGGGGGCGAGTTGCCCCATCGCCCCCACGGTTCCCACGTCCCTGGTCATGACCGACACCAGAAAACCCGCGACACCCCGCCCACCCGTCCGGTCCGTCAGTTCGTGCGGGCCGCACGTCCGTCATCAGGCAAGTAATCTGGCTGAAGAGACCATCATTTGCATTGAAGTCTAAGGGGTCAAAACTCCCTAGAAAATCTACTTTCCCCATTGTACCCCAAAGTTTATTTTGAAACCTGCTCGAGTTGGGTATCAATCGAAAGCACTCATCATCTCAAAGACAGCCGTGCCAAAACAGTCGACACTTTTCCTATAGGAAAGAAGTTGTAGGCAATTGCTAATTTTGGGCCTATGAGGGGGCCCCTACGATTTTTTTCTTCAAAATCGGCACAGACACATTTCTCTACGTGAAAAGTAATCTGGCTGAAGAGACCATCATTTGCATTGAAGTCTAAGGGGTCAAAACCCCCTAGGAAATATACTGTCCCCATTGTACCCCAACGTTTATTTTCAAACCTGCTCGAGTTGGGTATCAATCGAAAGCACTCATCAGCCCAAAGACAGCCGTGCCAAAAACATCGCCACTTTTCCCATAGGAAGGAAGTTATAGGCAAAACTATATTTTGGGCCAAAGAGGGGCCCCTACGCTTTTCTTCAAAATCGGCGCACACTCTTCTCTACGAGGCAAGTAATCTGGCTGAAGAGACCATCATTTGCATTGAAGTCTAAGGGGGTCAAAACCCCCTTGGAAATCTACTTTCCCATTGTACTCCAAAGTTTATTTTCAAAACTGCTCGATTTGGATATCAATCGAAAGCACTCATCAGCCCAAAGACAGCGGTGCCAAAAACATCGACACTTTTCCCATAGGAAGGGCGTTATATGGAATTCAGATTTTTAGGCCTACGAGGGGGACCCTACGATTTTCTTCAAAATCGGCACCGACACTCTAATCTACGAGGCAAGTAATCTGGCTGAAGAGACCATCATTTGCATTGAAGTCTAAGGGGTCAAAACTCTAGGAAATCTACTTTCCCCATTGTACCCTAAAGTTTATTTTCAAAACTGCTCTAGTGGGGTATCAATCGAAAGCACTCATCAGCCCAAAGACAGCGGTGCCAAAACAAATGACACTTTTCCCATAGGAAGGAAGTTATGACAATTCAGAATTTTGGGCCTAAGAGGGGGCCCCTACGATTTTCTTCAAAATCGGCACAGACACTCTTCTCTACGAGGCAAATAATCTGGCTGAAGAGACCATCATTTGCATTGAAGTCTAAAGGGTCAAAACCCCCTAGGAAATATACTTTCCCCATTGTACCCCAACGTTTATTTTCAAACCTGCTCGAGTTGGGTATCAATCGAAAGCACTCGTCAGCCCAAAGACAGCCGGGCCAAAAAATCACACTTTTCCTATAGGAAAGAAGTTATAAGGCAATTTATAATTTTGGGCCTATGAGGGGCTCTACGATTTTTTCTTCTTCTTCAAAATCGGCACAGGCACTCTTCTCTACAAGGCAAGTAATCTAGCTCAAGAGACCATCATTTGCATTGAAGTCTAAGGGGTCAAAAACCCCTAGGAAATCTACTGTCCCCATTCTACCCCAACGTTTATTTTCAAACCTGTTGGAGTTGGGTATCAATCGAAAGCACTCATTAGCCAGACAGCCGTACCAAACAAATTGACACTTCTCCCATAGGAAGGAAGTTATAGGCAAAACTATATTTTGGACCTATGAGGGGCCCCTACGATTTTCTTCAAAATCGGCACAGACACTGTTCTTTACGAGGCAAGTAATCTGGCTGAAGAGACCATCATTTGCATTGAAGTCTAAGGGGTCAAAACTCCCTAGAAAATCTACTTTCCCCATTGTACCCCAAAGTTTATTTTCAAACCTGCTCGAGTTGGGTATCAATCGAAAGCACTCATCATCCCAAAGACAGCCGTGCCAAAACAGTTGACACTTTTCCTATAGGAAAGAAGTTATAGGCAATTTATAATTTTGGGCCTATGTAGAGGCCCCTACTATTTTTGTCTTCAAAATTGGCACAGACACATTTCTCTACGTGAAAAGTAATGTGGCTGAAGAGACCATCATTTGCATTGAAGTCTAAGGGGTTAAAACTCCCTAGGAAATCTACTTTACCCAATGTACCCCAAAGTTTATTTTCAAAACTGCTCAAGTTGGATATCAAACACTTTTGACACTCTTGACACTTTTCCCATAGGAAGGAAGTTATAGGCAATTCAGAATTTTAAGACTATGAGGGGCCCTACGATTTTCTTCAAAATCGGCGCAGACACTCTTCTCTACCAGACAAGTAATCTGGCTGAAGAGACCATCATTTGCATTGAAGTCTAAGGGGTCAAAAACCCCTTGGAAATCTACTGTCCCCATTGTACCCAACGTTTATTTTCAAACCTGCTCGAGTTGATATCAATCGAAAGCACTCATCAGCCCAAAGACAGCCGTGCCAAAAACATCGACACTTTTCCCATAGGCAGGAAGTTATAGGCAACACTATATTTTGGGCCTAAGAGGGGCCCCTACGCTTTTCTTCAAAATCGGCACAGACACTCTTCTCTACGAGGCAAGTAATCTGGCTGAAGAGACCATCATTTGCATTGAAGTCTAAGGGGTCAAAACCCCCTTGGAAATCTACTTTCCCATTGTACTCCGAAGTTTATTTTCAAAACTGCTCGATTTGGATATCAATCGAAAGCACTCATCAGCCCAAAGACAGCGGTGCCAAAAACATCGACACTTTTCCCATAGGAAATGCATTTTTTAATAAAAAAAATGCTGCAAGATGCGCTGCATGTGTAAACATTTATTCAAGAAAACCCTCAGGGGGATGTCAGGCCCCTCCCCCGTAGGGCGAGGGTTAGACTATCAAACGCCGTTTTCCGCTTGCTGCTACGTAACGTAGTTTTCTATATCTCACGAGGGGGGGGGGGGGGGGGGAATCCCCCCCCCCCCTCCTGCAGTTCGTGTTCGGCGCAAACCCCCTGCAGTGCGCGGGCTAATATTGAAGCGATTGGTTGTAAAAAAAAAAACATTCAGACACATATTCTGACAGCAGACTATAAATCTGCAATGCTGAATCACCCTATCTGATGCGAATTCCACATCACAGCCGAATTTTGTTGGGAACCGCTGACACCCCCGCATAACTCTGACACCCTAAATAGCACCAAAGTTCGGGAACCCCGCCGATTGTTCGGTCTGTCTGCGGTGACTCAGTGCCGATAATTTTTTTTTTTTTGGGGGGGGGGGGTGGGAGGGGAGTTGTTCTCGCCCACCCCGTAGTCCAGCCTATAGCTAGTGCCGATAACCGTTCCCATTCAGAAGACGCCGAGCTGCCGGGTCAGCGAGCGGCTGCGGTTGCGTCGCTCCGCGGGCTGAGGCCCTGCCTGCCGCGTCTGACGGAACAAAACGTCGCCGCCACCGCCGCCGCTGAGCACCGGACCGCGCCGAGCGAGGAAATTAGTGTTCACAGGCCGAGCAGCGCTGCTCACCGGTCCACGAGAAGAGGTGTGCTCACCTGTTCAGCGGCCAAGAAGTGAGAGGTGTTCACATGTTCAGGGAGCGAGGGGGGACATTTTTCATGTGCTCCGTGGGCCAGGAGAAATATCAAAATATTCAGTGGTGATTGAGTCCGAAGAAATGCCAGCGGGCGAAGCAATGTCGAACCTGCTGCCTAACCTGCCAGCGGGCAGAACAATGTCCATTGTCCAGCCGATCCGGCTTAATCTGGTCGACACGGCGCGATTTTTGCAGCGGGCCATTCCGGCCGGCGGGCGGGCGTGGGAGCCGACTCCGGAAACCTGAACAGAACCGATCACGGCCCGCGAGCATGATCGCTCACATTTACCGCATACCGAACGGGATAACTATAAGTGTAAGTCACCGACGCCAGCCAAAAAACAAAACAAACTATCAGCCAAAAAACTATAGGTGTAAGATCAGCCAAACATTGGTATTATCAACCAAACACATCTACCGACTATGCAACAGGGACTCGTCCAAGGAAATTTTACTGGTGAAGGGGGGGGGGGGGCAGGCTTGATGACTTATTTTCATTTCACCTGTTCTTGTCCACGAACAGTCACACTTACTCTTCTTTTTTTTTACATAGTCCATTGATATCGTTTCAACGGGCAGTACTATGCATAAAATATATATGAGTTGTGCATTCAAACAATAATATTGAGATGATTGATAACCAGCCAAATTATACGTGTTATTAACCCGCCATTGACTAGGGGGCGTTTAACCCGGCATTGGCTGGGGTCTCAGCAGAACGCCATTGACGGGGGGGGGGGGGGGGGGGGGGGCGTTAAACGCCCCCTGGTTATCTTCCGAACCAATGATCGCAATCTCAAGCATACTCAAAAATGTCAAAGTGAGGTCAAGGGCGGATCCAGGGGGGGGGGGGGGGCGAACGGGGCCATCCCCCCCCAGCCTGTGCAAGGGGGCCATACTATGTCCCCCCCAAGACATGAAGTCTAATACATGCTATGTTTGCGTTTTTAGAACGGTACTGGGCATCCCAAAATTGCAGCAGTCAAAATCCAGCTAGCCACAGTCAAAAACTGTAAAATTTCGCGCCGCTTCGCGGCATGACACAAGTTTCGCAATTGCATATACAAATTTGGAAAATGGGAAAATGAATTCCATTAAGTGTCTTGCAGAGGCTCTCCTTGGCGGTAATTGCTGGCCCCAGGGCCAACTCTCTTCATAAAATATTAACTTTAAAGCGGGTCTGTTTAGCTAGTCTGCCGAGTTCCGAAAAAGGCGACGCGAACGCAAAGACGCGGACATCGGCACCCGGAAGCTGCTCCAGCGGTGCCCAACTTGCTGGCCCGAAGAGCTAATAGTGGGTACCAGGCCAGGACTATCTCCCCAAGCCATCTCTCCAGGCTCCTCCAGATCAACAGAGACCATTTATGCGCGGAAATGTCGTTCTGTCTCTTGCTGCTTTCAAACCATTGCACTGTTACCAGTTGTTTGTCACAGTTCGTTACATATGTAATACAGTTATTATTATCATATGTACTATTGAGCGCTGACTACCACCGGTCATCGTGATTTACTATCCGATGCGAATGTATATGAAAAACCACATTCATTTCAATATTTTTCATCATACCGAGATGTGCAACCAGGGAAAGAGGTCTTGGCTCCACTCACGGTCTCGTTCCATTTTTTCTTCTTTCAGGACCCATTTTTTTGTACGCCGCTTTGCAGCGTCACATCGGGTCACCCAGGGCCGTATTCACGTCGACTTCGTAAGTGGATTTTCATTCGTAAGAAGATTTTGATATTCACGTTGATAACTTTACGATTTTTTGTACGAACTGTCTGGATAATTCAGAACATCCGTATTCACGTCGGTATTTATAAATTAACTTAGGAATTGACTTACGAAATACTTACGAATTACTTCTTGTATTGTGTTACATATACATTGTTACATATACATCAGATCCAGACACGCCACTAGCTACACTCGAGCATCATTGGCCGAGTAGAAGAGGATGTAGCCGGCCGAGCTCTGCACGGCGCTGCTGTTTAGCGGGTACACCTCTTGGTCGTCGAACTTGTGCCAGCGCCCCTTACCAAGGCCCTATAACAACAGGTTGGACGGAGTTTTTATACCAAAATATACTAGGTTTTACACGACTTTGTTTATTTTTTGTGCGCGTATATTTTTTCCACTTAAACGGGCATTTATTACATTAAGATGAAATTTTGTTTTCACATTATACAAGATTTTTCATTGTTAAAAAGGATTAAGAAATTAAGGTACAAGACTAGTACATGTAGGATGAATCTTAACCAGACTTACGACGTACGACTAATTTTGCCAGATTGTACAATTCTGGCGCAGCAGGGACAAATCAACAAACTGTTGCCATGCTAACATCTTGTTGCCTAGCAAATGAGCGCGCCGCGGTGAGCGGACGCGAGCACGGGCTCTCCTCCCCACCCCGCTTTGCCTTGGAGGAGTGTGTCAGTGAGTGTCTGGCCAGTGCTACACATCGTTTCTCGGTCAGTACGGGTTCACACTGATCAGCCAAGTCATCATCGTCACCACCAACTTCACCATCGTCTTCTTTAGAACCGTGAGTCAGCCGTTATGCACCTCGACATGGCACGTCTACTCACGCTTCTCTCTGTTGTCCGGGTGCTAGTGCTGATCTGCAACGCGGTCTCCTACCCCGTCGACCCCGCGTGTCACCATCGCCAGCTTCGTCACCAGCATCATCACTCGCGGCTCTTAAGGGTGCGTTTCCGAGGTCTGCCTATGGTGAACCTATGGCAAGCTTTCCTGGGCTCTCAGCAGTTCTGTTTTCGCTCGACGTCTATGAAATTACAATATTACGGAGTTCAGTACCGAAGCTTTCTGCATGGCAAAGTTTTTCATCAAAATATGCAACCATTTGCAACATATTGCACGGCAAAGTTTTTTCAGACCAACTTTCGCAGCGTTTTATGGGGCAAACCTTGAGCACTGCGTGCAAAACAGTGCATTTGTCTTGATCAGCTTGCCACATACTTTATTTTGGTACAAGGATTTATCGATATCACCAGTCATTTTCTTTGCAACGTTGCATGAAGTTTGGCTATGAATTACTCTGGCCACAGACAACGGAGCAAACAAACGTTGTATAATGTTTTAGACACATTAGCTCTGTTTCCGAAAATGCTAATGATCAGCGGGAACCATTCCACGTTTTTGACGTATTCCGAAAAATACCTCATGTTGCAACTGTTTTCAGTATCCGCATGTAGATGGCACTAGTATCTGCTTTTTGCGTTTCACCCCCGAATCTGGACTGGGCGCCTGAGCCCTGCCCGATTATGAGAACCGCCCGGTACGAGACCGCTTGGGGTGCGGTGAGGCGTGAGCGGGGAGACGGGTGACAAATGGCCTTACGGTCCCGCCTTCTCCAAGGGCGCGCGCTAGACTTCCGATAGAGCAGAGTGCCTCCGGCTGGTGGCCGCGGATGGCAGTGACTATTTTGACGAGTAAACTTTCCCGCAAGTGAATCTCGGATATTCCGGTAGTCTCCATTATCCCGTTCAGTTCAGGCTGTTCAGTTATTTCCTCCATCCTCTTGATCATCATATTATAATTATTAGAATAACAACATCAATCGAAAGCACCTTTATTTGAGATAAAACACAAAAACACTTATACATACACACAGGGGCGCAGCCAGACCTTCAGAAGGGGGGGGGGGGGCAAGCACCTGGGAGAGGCCCCCCACACCCAAAAAATACCCCTGGATATGAAAAACTCTACAGATATCGGCCACTTTATTTTGTGAGGCCCCCTTTTTAGCATTTTTTCTTCGTCTACTTTTGATGAGCTGGATTGGACCAGGACCCTCAGTAGGCATTGTACTGATCGCATTACTAATTTGTATTGTTCGTACAGGAGATAAAACATATCTTAGCCATGACACCAGGTGGGGGGTCGGCTTTGGAGTGTGGGGACGGCTGAAATGACGAAAAAATGTACCCCCATTTTGATACGTGTATTTAAGCCTTTGCAGCATTTTTCATGTGGATTTTCATGTTATAGTAGGTAGGTATGCACTTGTTAGTTAGCGCCGCGAAGCGGCGCGAAATTTTTACGGTTTTGCCTGATAAAACCCAGAAATATAGGCCTTGTAGAGGATGAAGAGGGTAATAAGCTAACGCTGATATTCATTCAATTCAGCGTTACGACGAACCGATGACGATGACTATGGCTTCGTTATGACGATGACTACCGATGTGACACCGCGAAGCGGCGTGAAAATGTTAATTTTAGGTCCTGGAAAACGAAATGTTAATATTGGAACCAGACCGTGAGGTGAGATGGCTTGGGGAGATGGTCCTGACCTGTGTGGGGGGGGGGGGGGGGGGGGGTCGGGTCGACCCTCCACCGCCTTCTAAAAGTGGGGGGAGTTTGCCCAGACCTCCCCCAGACCCTCCCATCGGCGACGCCCCTGGCTGACAAATATTGCAGCACACACTCTTGAGAGGAAAATTGTTAAATTGTTTTGTACTACCATCACCCCCCCCCCCCACGAATTCAAAAACGCATCAGACTTATCAAATAACCATTTTGAAACCCAAGAAAACATTGCACCAGGTGGGTCAGAGTACAGCCATTACCGATCATTATAACCGCGCCGACCACGGCTAGCAGGCGCTCCAGCTATAGCAAGCGCTGCAGGCGACGGCTAGCAACCCCTGGGCAGGCTCGAGGGCCCCGTTCACAGACTCAATGGCCCTCTGGATAAGCTTGAGAGGGCCCTGAACAGACTCAATGGCCCCTTGGCAAGCCGAGAGGCCCCTAAGCAGACTAATAGCCCCTGTGCAGGTTCGAGAGGCCCCTGAACAGGATCGTCAGTGTCAGTGAGCGGGTCGGACCGTGTCCAGGTATGTCTGGGACGTAAAACTTTCGTCTCTAAATTCTGCCGGACGCCAGGAATTGCGCGATCGGGTGGTGGGGTCAGGACCTGCGCAACAAGCTATGCTTAGCGTGGATCCTGACCTCGGAAATCCATCCATTCAAAAACATTCGGACTAAATTTATTATTTAAAAAAAGATCAATGGACCATTGGGAAAGCTCGAGAGGCCCCTGAACAGACTAATGGCCCCTAGGCAGGTTCAAGAGGCCCTTGAACAGACTCAATGGGCCCCTGGGCAAGTTCGAGAGGCCCCTGGGCAGGTTCGAGAGGCCCCTGAACAGACTCAATGGGCCCCTGGGCAAGCTCGGGAGGCCTCTGGGCAGGCTCTAATGGCCCCTGGGCAGGTTCGAGAGGCCCCTGAACAGACTCGATGGTCCTCTGGAAAACTATAATGGCCCATGGGCAGGTTCAAGAAGCCCCAAAACGGACTATAATGGGCCCCTGGCCAGGCTCGATAGGCCACTGGGCAGGTTTGTTGGGCCGTGGGTGGGCTCAATTGGCCCCTGGACAAGTCGACATGCTCTAGAGGCCCCTGGGCATGTTTTTGGGGCCCCTGAGTGGGCTCAATGAGCCCCAGGGCATGCTCGAAAGGTCCCTGGGCATGTTTTTGCACCCTTAAGTGGGCTCAATGGGCCCCTGGACATGCTGGAGATGCCCCTTGTTGGGCCCCTCGGTGGGCTCAATGGGCCCCTGGACATGCCCAAGAGGCCCCAGGGGCCGGCTTCGAAAGCCCTTCAGTGTCTCTGAGGGCCCTTGACATGCACCAGAGTGATCCTTGCCTGGTTTGAGGGCTCCTCTGTGACTTTTTGAAAGCCATTTAGCTAATGCAAATGGTATCTGGGCCAATCTCGGCGGGGCCCCCTGTGACCCGTAGGGGGGGGGGGGGGGGGAGCAATTGCCCCCCTTGCCCCCCCCCCCCCCCTGGCTGCACCCCTGCATACACAGAAAATGCTAGCATAGAGTTCATTGGCGACAGAGACTCTTCTCCTCTGTGGTATTACCAACCTATCACACGCTGTCGGCGGCCGTAGATGATGCAGTCACCTGGCTGAACTTTGGGCGCTTTGAAAGGAACGATTTCCATTCCCTGTATAGCATACTCCTGTACTTTCTTGGATCCACAATTTCCGGCAGAACGCACTCATGGAAAAACTCCCAAACGCGCTTCAGCTTCTTTTCGAAGAAGTCCTGGTCAAATTCTATGCGGTCGCACTGGCGGATCCAGGGGGGAGGGGGGGGGGGGGGGGGGGCAATCCGGCCATGCCCCCCCCCCCCCCAAAGTCTGGAAGGGGGGCCAACATGTCTTTTGCCCCCCCCCCCCCAAAAAAAAAAAAATATATATATATATAAATAACTGTAATATGAGCCTCAACGCATATAAAAAACAATAAAATTCCGTGTTCTGTGAAATTTTAAGAAGAAAAAAATGAACACGTTCATAAATAATGATTTCGTCGTCGACGAAGGAATAACTAGACCCACGACCAAGGGCGGATCCAGGGGGGCGAACGGGGCCATGCCCCCCCCCAAGCCTGTTTAAGGGGGCCAAACTATGTTTTGCCCCCCCCCCCCCCCGCCCCAAGACGTGAAATTTAATGCATGCTATATTTGCGTTTTTAGAACGGTACTGGGCATCCCAAAATTGCAGCAGTCAAAATCAAGCTAGCCTCAGTCAAAAACTGAAAAATTTCGCGCCGCTTCGCGGCATGACTCAAGTTTCGCAATTGCATATACAAATTTGGCAAATTAATTCCATTAAGTGTCTTGCAGAGGCTCTCCTTGGCGGTAATTGCTGGCCCCAGGGCCAACTCTCTTCATAAAATATTATCTTTAAAGCGGGCTACATGTTTAGCTTGTCTGCCGAGTTCCGAAAAAGGCGACGCGAACGCAAAGACGCGGACTTCGGCAACCGGAAGCTGTTCCAGCGGTGCCCAACTTGTTGGCCCGAAGAGCTAATAGTGGGGACCAGGCCAGGACTATCTCCCCAAGCCATCTCCCCCAGGCTCCTCCAGATCCACAGGGACCATTTATGCGCGGAAATGTCGGTCTGCCTCTTGCTACTTTGAAACCATTTGCACCGTTACCAGTTGTTTGTTACAGTTCGGTACATAGGTATGTATACAGACTACAGTTATTATTATCATATGTACTATTGAGCGCAGACTGCCACCGGCCATCGTGATTTACTATCCGAGGCTAATGTATATGAAAAACTACCTTCATTTCAACATTTTGCATCATACCGAGATGTGCAACCAGGAAAAGGGGTTACCTGAGGCTTGGCTCCACTCACGGTCTGGTTCCAATATTAAAAATGCGTTTTCCACGACCTAAAATTAAAATGTTCACGCCGCTTCGCGGCGTCACATCAGTGGCCATCGTCATAACGAAGCCATCGTCATCGTCTTCGTTTCGTCGTAACGCTGAATTGAATGAATAACATTTTTAGCTTATTATCCTCTACAAGGCTAAGAAGCTAAAAATGCCTATGTTTCTGGGTTTTATCAGGCAAACCCGAGCAAAAAAAAATCGCGCCGCTTCGCGGCGCTAAATAACAAGTACCTACTATAACATGCAAATCCACATTAGAAATGTTGCAAAGGCTTAAAGGGAGTGTGCCTACTGTTTTGGAATGTCAAAAATATTTCTCATACGGTAAGTAGCTGTTGGTTTGATTGTTGTATATGATGAAATTCACATCTGGAGCCCCTTTAGTTGAATTTTCACTTATATTGTTTTTTCTTTATATTTATTTCGATATCTATAAAACGATCGCCACTATGGTGATGTTATGTAAAACGGCGCACATAAGACAATACAATTACGATCACATCATGCAAGATAGAAAGACGAGTTTTGCACAGCACATTCTTGCCACTGTGAACTTTATTATGTGCGAGTTTCGTAGCCTTAAATTGATATCTTCTTCAAAAAATGGACATCGGCCATCATCGAAATGGCCATCATCGAAAAACATGATGGCCGTCCAGTTTCTGTTCGGCTGCTGCTATCAGCGTGCACGAGCTGTTTTGTTGAATTGCTATTGGCCGGCGCTAACAATATGCTAGCAGTTTAATCGATAGTTGCAGTGCTTCTAGTAGCGGAAGCCCTCTGGAGTCTACCCGATAACTTTTTGCTCCCAAGCAAATTCCTGGAGTCTTTGAATGTCTCAGCAACTAGGGTGAATCTGGAGAAATTAAGTATTGGTTCAATTCAGAAAATTGTGTTCTATAGACCAGTGTCAATAACCCCAACTAAGCGATGTGAGTAGGCACACTCCCTTTAAATACACGCATAACAAATTGGGGTACATTTTTTTTGTCGTCATTTCAGCCGACCCCCCCACTCAAAAATTATCGGCGACGCCCCTGGGTACAGCTGACAATTGACATAGTTTTTATCAGTGTAAGGCAATGTCGGAACAATACAAACTGCAAGCTGACATCTTTCCTTTTTCGATATCCCAAAAGGTCGAAAACCTAAAAAAAAAAATGGGGAAAAAAATCGAAATCGTGTGGTTGCAAAATAAAGTGGCCCAAATCCGGGAAGAAATTCGAAATTGGGGGTAGGTAAGGTCCGCTAAAAAAAACGGTTTGCCCCCCCCCCAAACGGCCGGCTGGATCCGCCCTTGTGCGGTCGCATACTGACTCTGTTGGTGACCATACAAAAAAGTCGCAGAAGCGAGCGCCAGTGCAGGCCAACTGGCACTGAGCCTGACTATAATATTCGTGTGTCTTTTTGAGACATTTGTTTTTGTCTAGGAAAGGTCCTTTTTCTATGAGATCACCCAGATTGGCATTCTCAGCGTTTTTCGGACATTTCACATGGGTGTAATGTATATGGCCTGCAATTAATATAGCCTGCAATTGATATAGCCAGCTAATTTATATAGCAGGCAAGCGTGGTGGACGTGGCGGACGTGGCGGTCGGTGGCGTGGCGGTGGCAGGGTGGTGGCGGGGCGGTGGCGGGGCGGTGGCGGGGTGGCGGAGCGTTGGGCATGGGCGGTGGGCGTGGGCGGGTCATTTTTGATCGATGTTGTATCTCAAAAAGTTATCTATATTTTAAGTTAATATTTTCAGGATTTCTTAATCTGCCCCAATCCCCATAGCGTACAAAAAAAATCACTCAATTCGAATCACTAGAAGTAGGGGTGGGCGTTAATGGGTTAACGTCGATGTAGTCTTGATGTCTTGTGTCTTTTGTCGTCAGTTTGCCAGTCATCTCGACACGCGCCACATCCACCGTCGGCAACGAATGCCATAGCGAGTGTGTGTCCGCGGGGTATAGTGTGAACGCGAGAGTACGATCGTGATGCGATAGTCGGACACCCGACTCCAGATGGGGTGCTTGGAGGCCATTAATAACCCCGACACCTAGCGGGTGAAGGAGAAAGTTATACCATGCCATATCCACAAATAGGTGTCAATACAGTCGCGAGAAGCACACCCTTAACCGAAGCGAACACCAGGCGCCCGGTACGACCTGCCGGCCCACTGCGTTCGGCCCGCGAGCCCCGGCCGCCGGAGCTCACATTCGCGGCGGCTGCGGCCCCCCCTGGCCGGCCCGCCGAACCTGAGCCGCAACAGAGGTTTTTTCAACTGCAACCTGAGCCGCGTCAGCAGCCCCTCGCCTGCCCCGCCCCGGGCGGTGACGTCACCACCCCGCTCGGTGTCACAGTCGACCGACGAGACTCCCCTCCCTCAAGCAGCCCGACCCCTCCCGCCAGTGGCGCGGCCCCGCCTACCGGTGACGTCAGCCCGGCCCAGCCGGGTCGGGACGGCACGCCGAGAGCGCAGCCGCGCAGCGGTGGCCGACGGCCGCAGCGCCGGGGGGCGCGTGGACGGAGGGGGAGAGGAGGCGGCAACACTGGCAACGGCACCCGCATCAACACCTGTAGCAGCATCCGCATCGGCTCCATCAACGTCCAATCACTGAAGCCCAAGCTCCTTGACCTAGCCAACGACCTGTATCGTCTGGATTACGATACCATCGCAATCTCCGAGACGTGGCTCCGGCCCAGCACTCCAACCAGACTGCTAGTCATCCCAGGCTACACCCTCCACCGTGCTGACCGCCCCGACAACCGCGGGTACGGTGGAGTTGCTCTGGCCACCAAACACACCATCACGGCATCTCCGCTCAAGCTCACCACCGATAAGAGCCCAGACAGCAAGCTCGAGTCCCTCTGGGCCGTCATCAAGCAGGAACGAGGACGCCAACTCGTGATCGGTAGTGTCTACCGCCCACCTCGACACACGGTCACGGCGCTGCAGGCGGACTTTGACGACTTGGAGCGCCAGCTGCAGCAGGTTTTAGCGAAGTGCCCGACCGCGTCCACGGTGATTTGCGGTGACCTGAACTGTGACCTTTTGAAGGCTGGTCACGACCCTGGCCGTAGGCGCTTAGAGGAGTTTCTCCACGATTACTCGCTATTTCAATCGGTAACATCCTCCACGTACGCCTCAGGCTCTCTACTGGATGTTTGTATCGTTCAGCGCCGTGACATTGTTTTAGACTGCCGCACCGCTCACTGTAATTATAGCCCCCATAACTTTATCCGTGTCAGCATGAACATTCCCCGTGTTCGCCGTAAACCGACCGTCACCCGCTCTCGCTGTCTCAACCGCATCGATGGTGGTGCCTTTCTTCGCGACCTACAAACCGCTGATTGGGGGGGGAGTTTTATCTCTACGACCGTTGCCGACAAGTGGTGCTCCTTCATGTCAAATTTTCTACCGATTCTCGACGCACACGCCCCGCTGCGGGATGTCAGGATTCGCAACCCCACCGCGCCTCCAGTCTCCGACCAGACTCGGTCGCTCATGGCCCAGCGCCGCGCAACCCTGCGCCAGGCAGGCAGAGGGTCCCCCGAGTACCGAGAACTCAATCGAGCCGTCCGGTCCGCCATTCGCCGGGACACACGTTTAGCAATAGGCCAGCGCATACGCGAGCAAGGCGCGCACACAGTCTGGCGGAACATGCGAGCCGTCATAGGCGACAAAAAGGCGGCGCAAAAGGTTCAGCCACAGGTAACCGTCGAAGACCTGAACGCGTTTTTTGTGTCTGTGGGTCCCCGAGTTGCGGCAGAAATAGCCGCTGGTGGCGCGGCCCCGGCCCCTGCCTGCCGCCTTCCGCGAGTCGGTGCCTGCACATTATTCTTATCCCCTATTGACCTAGTCTCACTTACTCGAACCATCGCCACCATGCGTAACTCTCCAGCACGCGGTGCGGACGGAATCTGTATCCGAGTCATCAAAGCCGTCCTCCCTGCTATCGGTGAAGTCATCCTTCACATCGTCAACTCCTCACTTACCCTGGCCGAATTCCCCGACTCCTGGAAACATTCCATCATTCACCCGATCCACAAGTCTGGCGACCCATCTGACCCATCAAACTTCCGTCCAATCTCAATCATACCTGTCATCTCCAAAGTGGTAGAGCGGGTGGTGCAGAAGCAGCTCTACTCCTACCTATCCGACAATCATCTCCTCTCTCCTTCCCAGCACGGTTTCCGACCCCATCACTCCACAGAAACCGCGCTACTGTCCATCACCGATCGCATGCTTTCCGCCACCGATAGCGGGGAGATATCACTACTTTGCCTCCTCGACCTAAGTAAAGCTTTTGACGTCATCGACCACGACCTACTCCTGAACAAATTGCAGCAGCATGGAGTTGACACCACATGGTTCCATTCTTACCTCCACGGACACACCCAAAGTGTGTCATCAGGCGCCGTGACCTCTCGACCACTCGCTAACACCATGGGCGTTTTTCAGGGGTCGGCCCTGGGGCCTTTGTTGTTCAGCATCTTTGCTAACGACATGGCGTCGCTTTCTGAAGGCGGCGTGGTGCAGTACGCGGACGATACCCAGGTGCTTATCACCGGCAAAAAGGGCGACCTACCAGCGCTCATCTCCCGCTTGGAGCTAACTCTCGTCACACTGGATTCTTGGTTTCGCGCGAACGGCCTCAAAGTAAACACGGCAAAAACTCAGCTCATCGCTTTCGGTAGCCGCCAAAATTTGCGCAATCTGCCACATTTTCAGGTCACCTTCCGTGACGCAGCCCTCCAACCCGTGAAGGAAGTCAAAAATCTGGGCATCACTTTTGATCAAACACTGTCGTGGGACGCTCGTGTGTCCCACGTCAGCCGCAGCTGCATAGGCATCTTGGCCGGCCTCTCCCATGCGCGCCACCTCTTACCTGATGGCATCATCACCACACTGGTCACTGCGCTGGTCCTCCCGCACGTCAGATACTGCATATCTGTATACGGCAATGGCACCCAGAAGAACCTGGACAAAATTCAAAAGATCTTAAACTATGCTGCTCGCACCATTTTCGGACGTCGCAAATTTGATCACGTGTCCGACCTGCGGGAAGGGCTAGGCTGGCTGACTGCCCACCAACTCGCTGACGCGGCCACGCTCAGCATGGCACACAAAATCATGGCGAATGGTGAACCGGACGTGCTCGCAGGCGCCTTCCGCACAAACAGCTCTGTCCGCGCCAGATCCACCAGGCAGGACCAGCAGCTGCACGTCCCCCACTCCAGAACTGAGGCCGGTAAGCGGAGGTTCTCCTGCAGGGCACCCGCCCTGTACAACGGACTCCCACCTGACATCTCGCAGCTGGGGCCGCCAGCTTTCACGCGCGCGGTGAAACGACACCTCGGGTCCGCTACTACGGACGACGGACACCCACAAGACGACTGATCTCAGTGACCCGTGTCTGTCGTGATATATGTGAATGTTGGTGGTTTTAGGATTTAGGCTGTGCGACTGTGTGCTCTCTTTCACTGCATGTCTTACTCCCCCACTCGACCCGGGGCTTAATAGCCACGCCAACTTGTGGATGCCCCGTGAAGTAAATACATACATACATACATACAAACAACTGATAAACAATTTGTGGCCAAGTCTGAACATGTTGGTTATGCTTTGAAAGTTCTTGAAGGTATAATAATTTCCGTAAATCAGTGCTCGCTGTCAGTGATTTTAGGTATTGTATTGTATTGTATAATAACGAACAATCCACACGAATGTGGTTTTTACAGTTCTGAGTCAAAAATGGATACACATGGGATAAGACATGACATAGTAAAACATGCGCACATATATACACATACGTCCACACCGAAATATAAATAAAATCAGACATTTGCTGGCAGGAGTCGGCGCTTCAGCTGTCTTTTAAATTGTCTGACAGACATATCGTTGAACTCGCGTGGCAGCTCGTTCATGCCAAGCGCCGCGCGGTAGGCGAAGCGCCTCTTGCCAGTCTCCGTCCTAACCCGCGGTAGGAATAGGAGCCGGTCCTGCCTAGTGGGCCGCGAGTGGGCAGGCCTGTCACAGTGGGTGACGAATATCTCGGCGAGACTCTCCGGCTCAGCGGTGCGGCGGACTTTGTGGAGAAGGCAGAGGGTTTGGTAGAGGACGAGGTTGGGAGCATCCAGCCACCCCAGCGCGTCACGCACACCAGAAACGCGGTCGTGCTTGCGTTTTCCGGAAACGACTCGGGCAGCGAAGTTGATGAGCTTCTGAATGCGGTGAAGGTTTTTGGCGGAGCCGCTGCCGTACACGACCAGGCAGTAACGGATGTGTGAGACCACGAGGGAGGTGACGATTTCGGGGATGATTTCTGGAGGGAGGAAATGGCGGATGTGGGATAGGCTGACTAGGATTCCGCAGCACTTGCGAGAGAGGGCGGACACATGAGCGTCCCAGGTGAGGTTTTTATCAAAGACGACGCCAAGGTTGCGTGCCTCGGAACGGGGGGCCAAAGACGTATCGCGAAATTTGATGGTGAATTGAGGAAGGGAGCGCAAATTTTGTCGTGTGCCGATGGTAAGGAGTTCGAACTTCGTTACGTTAACTTTAAGACCATTGCAAAGAAAGTAATCTCCGAGAGCAGAGAGAGCCAACTCCATGCGAGCGATAAGCGCAGGCAAGCAAGATTTTGGTTCCGAAATCATGACCTGAGTATCATCGGCGTATTGCACCACAAGCGCATCCGCCGCATGAAGACTCAGGTCATTTGCAAACGCGCAGAAAAGAATGGGGCCGAGAGATGAGCCCTGAAAGACTCCTTGCTGTATGGAACGCGGTGCGGAAATCTTAACCTTGCCATCAGAGCCAGTGAAGCTAACACTCTGTGTGTGACCGTGCAAGTAATTTTTGAACTATGAAGTATCTATATTGAGGGTCTGAAGTTTTTCTAGAAGTTTACCGTGGTGAATAACGTCAAAGCATTTGCTAAGGTCAATTAAGCAAAGAAGCGAGATTTTGCCTGAGTCCATGGCCGAAAGCATATGGTCACTGATACAGGTGAGCGCCGTCTCTGTTGAGTGTCGCGGGCGGAAACCGTGTTGGGTAGGAGCAAGAAGATGGTTGGATGAAAGGTAATAGTAGAGCTGGCGTTGGACTGCTCGCTCTGCTATCTTGGCGATAACCGGAAGTATTGAAATGGGACGAAAGTTGGATGGATTTGAAGGGTCGCCGGCTTTATGGATTGGGTACACCAGGGAGTGTTTCCAGGAGGATGGTACGTCGTTGGTCGTGATGCAGGAGTTGACGAGGAAAAGAAGGACGTGACCTATGGAGTTAAAGGCGAGCTTCAGGAGGCGGATGCAAAGTCCGTAAGCACCGCGAGCCGGGGAGTTTCGCATACTAGAAATAATTCGGTGAAGGGCACTGAGACTAACAGGATGCAGCGAGAACGAACACGCACCCACTCTCGACAAGCGAGTGGGGAGGGAAGGGGGCGGGCCCTGTGCCCCCAGCTCGGCAGCTACGCTAGGACCGACATTGACAAAGAATTCGTTCATGTCATCCGCTGAGGTAGCTGGCAGCACCTGAGCGCTGAACCGCTTGCTGCCCACCAAGTCCCGGGCAGACTTCCAGAAGCTGGCTCTACCCTGTTCCAAAATGCGGGCGCCAAGGTACCGCCGCCGGTCGGCTCTGAATGCAGCTCGTGCAAGACGATTTGCTGTGCGGTACTGCTCTGAGCCATGACCTGACACTCTCAGTGCCTGTGCTCGCTGCAAAATCAGAAGCCGGGTACTGTCGGATATCGGTGGGGCGGTCGGATTTCGCACGGTTATTGATTTCACTGGTGCATAGTGCGAGACAACAGGATTTATACCCTCGAGAAAGGCGGACCAAGCATCGGAGACACTGGCGGCGGAAAACACGGACGACCAGTCAGTGGACAGGAGCGCAGTTTCATAACCTAAGAGATCAAACTTTCTAAAAGAACGACACATAATAACACTGGACTTAAAACGCGGTCGAGGCACACATAGAACAGAACGAACAAAGCGATGAGGACTAAAATGACAGAAACGGGTGCCCGAGTGGCCAAAGGCACGGTTTGAGATAAGCACATCAAGTAGTGAGCCCGATGTAAAAGTCGCAGATTGAATAGCCTGGTTCAATGAGTACTTAGTAATTAACTCCTGTAAACACCTTTTAGACGGGGCGGAGTCCGAGAGCAGGTCACAGTTGAGGTCGCCGGCGAGAACAATCGGACAATCTGGGTGCTGCGTCACCACGTGCTGGTATTGTGACTCTAAACAATCGAAGTCGGCCTGAAGGGCGGCTGCAGTGTGGCGCGGAGGTCGGTACAAAGATGCAACTATGACACGGTTATTGTCCCATTTAAACAGACTCCAAAGCGCTTCGAGCTTTGACTCATCACTGGCCCGCTTCGGGACTTTCAAGGACTTGTGCTCAAATATCTCACGATACAAAACAGCAACACCGCCGTATCCTCGAGGGGCCCAAGGTCGATCACAGCGCTTGATAACGTAGCCAGGGAAGGCAAGTAACCTATTAGGTGTACATGGTTTAAGCCAGGTTTCAGACAAGACGACAAAATCGTAAGAGAAGCGATCTATCTCGTCACGAAGTTCAGCAGCTTTCGGCTTGAGCGACTGGATGTTTAGGGCGCACAGCTTAAGCTCTCGGGGACCGGCGGCTCCAGTCCATCCCCCACGGTGACGCCTGGGGCCGCGCTTACGCACGTAAGAGCGTCTCCCGCGGTGAGCCGGCCGGTCTCGCCGCGTCCGAGGTGCGGTGGTGTCCACCCGGTCCGGCGCAGTCTCCGGCACGTAGGCAGAGGCGTCTGTCCCGCCAACCGCAGCGACCTGGGGCCGGGGCGGCCGAGCACGGCGAGGGTCACAGTCAGCTGATCCCGGGCGCTGGGAACTCCGCGCTGGCGGTGGCCGCACGGCGCGGCCCGACCGGTCAAGGTCACAGTCAGAGTCAGCTGATCCCGAGCGCTGGGAAGCTCTCACCGGCGGCGGCCGCTCCACGCGGCCCTCTTGGTCAAGGTCAGTCTCCGGGAAGGTCGGGCCGTCAGGGGGCCGCGGTATGCACTTGCAGCATAAGTCAGTCAATATAGACTGGGATGATCAATAGCATGGCAATAGTTATTGTTTAGGTAAACAATGGCCGAAATTAAATAATTGAGCTTTCGTTATTACAACATCTTCAAGATTTAAGATGTTGTAATAACGAAAGCTCGATTCTTTAATTTCACCTATTGTTTACCTAAACAATAAATATTGCCATTTTATAGATCATCCCAGTCTATATTCACTTCATAGTTCATCATTATGCAAACATAACCATCTCATATATCTATAATAAGGTCACCTTTGTACTTCTTCCAAAAGTGCACATAATATTGTGCAATGTCAGGTTTGTTGATGCTGAAGAATCCAGTTGTCATATTAATGCATTGGTATACCTGTCAACTTTGGTCAAACAACGGGTTGCCATAACTAACTGCGCAACTGTGTAATCATAACTGTAACTATCTGCACCTAACTGTATCATAACGATAACTGCATCAGCTTACTTTATCCAAACAATATCAATTGCGATTTTATATCGTGAGTCGTGTATCGTGCCTAATGGATATTGCCTTGATAGGTATGTATTTTGTATACTGCACCGCATTACTCCGCCGTATTCCAGAGAGGCTACCACTACCGCTTCCAAACACAATATCTCTGGCTCTGCATTCCTGGCGCTTAGACTGTGCCGCTGCATCTGACTGTAATCAGCGGAACAGCATTCACCGTCGTACCGTAAATAGCGTGCAGCTCCATTAGCAGTTGACCTGCCATGGCTGCATTTTTTTTTCTTGCGTCAATACGCATAGCATTGATGTGAGAGAAGGCATTGGAAGTTTGATGACGATCATGGAACCCTTTACCAGATATCGTGAAATACCGTATAGGTAGGGAGAGCAAAAATAGCCCAGTAAAGTAAGTCGTGTGTTAAACACTGCCCATCAGGCGTTATACGAAATGTTACGTAATGCTTCCAGTGTGCTCAAACTGATGATGCATGCTACTTCCACAGATGTTTGACTCTTGACAATGGGGCAGGGTGGGAATTCTACTTTTTTTGTTGGTGGAGGAGTACATATCTTCGCAAACAAAGAGTACAAAAATAACCTGATGGTAGGTCAAAAATAAATACTGATATACTAATGAATAATGATCACATGCGGAACTTTATATACTTTTGGGGTTGTAGCTACAACTGCATCCTCAAAAACTACAACCCCAATCATGAATATTACAACCCCAACATTGCCAGTGAATGCCTACCCAAGTAAATAAATACTGTAAACGGTATGCAAAACCAAAGGATTTTTCACCAAAGGATTTTTCAATAACAATCATAACAAAACAATTAATAAATATATGAACACAGAAAAGGACAAACTTTACAATGTTAGTAAAGTTTGTCATAAAACAACATTTAAAATCCAACAATAGGTAGTACAACATGTTATCCCAAAATTACTGAGAAAGACTATGTAGGTACCCAGGGGTGCAGGGTCATATTCAGTTGGGTCATAAACACTATAGAACAACACTGCTTACTGACAAATGGGTAACATTTTTGTCAATTTCAGACACCCACAAAATGGCAATCTATAGGTGTTAACATAAAAACATGAGCAAAACAAGATTGAGTGTAGCATATTTTACATTGGGCTTAGTTCTTGATAGGTCACACATTTAACATTATAATGCACCCTTACGCGATTGGCAAAAGTTATATTACATTTTGAGCTAAAATATGTTGGTGAAATTGACACTTAATGAAGAACTTGAACAATATTATAAATATTTTGGTGTGTGAAAGACGTGAAGGCATACCAATCATCCTGAGCTGGAAAAAGACCACAAATAACCATAGACCCAAATCAAATGAGTTTAAATTTAGGATTTCCACAACTTTCAATTTTTAGCCAGACAAACATTATTTTCACAAGATATACCTGGTCATGGTGTTGAAAAGTAGAGGGCCACTTCAGTAAAAGTCATTTTAAAAGAGAATAGCCTAATCCAACATCCATCAAACAAAAACGCATGTGAAAACAGCATAAATATTGAAAGCAATATACAAGGGCAAAATAAATGTACATATTTGACATAGCTGCGTCATATTTGTCTCTTTTATTAAGCTACGTCAAATTAGCAGTAGATTGATATTGCCCAGTAGTATCAATCTACAATTTTTAGGCACGTAGCATCAGAATTTCCTGAAACTTGGCAGGTACGTCTTCCTTGCCACGCTGAACACGAAACACGTAAAATTAGTTTGGAACGCGGGATACTTTCAGAGTTATACCGTTTTAGAGATCTACAGTTTTGAGTCCCGTCGCCTCAGAATCGCCTGAAACTTGGCAGGTAGACCCTCCTTGCCACACCGAACACACAAAAAAAACGTAAGATTAGCCTGGAACACGGGCTACTTTCAGAGCAATACATTTTTTAAATTTTGAATGTCTGTCTTCCTTTATTTTGAAATGACTGCGCAGGAATTGGAGCTTTCCGCGTCAAGTTAGCCAGATATTCAACTGACAGACATTCAAAACTTAAAACATTATAACTGTAAAAGTAGCCCGTATTCCAGGATAATTTTACGTTTTTCGTGTTTAGCGTGGCAAGGACAACCTACCTGTCAAGTTTCAGGCAATTCTGAGGCGCCGGGCCTCAAAATGATAGATTGGGCAATATCAATCAGCTGCTAATTTTACATACATCTTTTATTATTCCTAAAAGGCAGGGTATTCGCCTGACAGGCCCTCCTGAGGTTTATCTTGAATAACTTTTTACACATGCAATGCATCTTTCTGAAATTTTTGGCAGTTGAGTTTACAACAATTAGACGTAGGCTGTAAAACTTTAATTGAAATTGGTTGAGTAGTTTGGGAGATAATCATGTTTTAATGACGTCATGTTGGTAAAAAAATGAGAAATATTTGCAAAATCGTAGAAAACAGAGTTTTGAAACAAATTGCAAACGCAATTCACCAAAGATACAAAATGGCATTCTCTTTAAAATGGCCATCTCGGATTGGAAAAATTTGGGGTTTTTGACCCCTATTTTTTTAAAATCCCCACAAAATCAAAATTTTTAAAGATATTAGAAAAACTGGAATATATGTGAGAGTACTGAGTATGGAAAATACCCATACCAAATTTCAAAGCAATATCTTCATTTTTGACTGAGTGATGGCTCTCTAAGTGTAAGAAACTGATGAAGTCATTTTTTTTAAAATAACGTTTTTTGACTTTTTTGACAAGATACGAACAAATAATTACCTTTTTTTTGTATTTCTGAGCCAAAACTGGTCTAGGAACATGCCTTTTTATTTACATTTATCAATGTCTAATTTTGATGTTTTCTGCAGAGCAAAATCTCTGTTCTGGACGTGGTAAATCCGAGGTCATTCACTTGCCCTGGAAGGTCACCCGTTGACCTGAAACCTAAAAATCGTATACTGTTAGATTTCTCTCATGACAGGCAACATGCTGGTTCTTACCGCATTGCTCTAAGTTGCTTGGTTTGGAAGTTAACAGGGGGGCCCTGTCAGCCCCCCCCCCCGTAGGGCGAAGGTGAAAAAGCTCCCGTAGGGCGAGGGTTAATCCATCACCGAAATCACCACTTTCTCATTGACTTCCATGTTAAAGCATCACCATTTATTTCTCAAGCTTTTATCCTAACCTAACCTAACCTCACCTAACCTCACCTCACCTCACCTCACCTCACCTCACCTCACCTCACCTCACCTCACCTCACCTCACCTTACCTCACCTCACCTCACCTCACCTCACCTCACCTCACCTCACCTCACCTCACCTAACCCTTGGAGTCAGTTTACATATTTTTAAAGAAGTCCATCGGCCGAAGCCCAAAATCCTCAATATGATGTGACGTTTTGGTGATTTTAAGTCATTTACGGTGATAATGTTAGTCATTTCGGTGATGGGATTAATTTATTGCCTTACTAAAATAATGCTGTTTGGTTCTCGCCTAATTTGTTTGCCTTGTGCATGGGTGGATAATCCTATAGGGCAGCCCCGGCTGCGGCCGGGGCAACTTCAAAGTTTCCCCGGCGGGGCCGGGGCAGTCACTTTTGATAGACCTTTTTTTTTGCAAGACCTTAGTTATTATTTAAAAAGACTACAGAAACGCAAATATAATCCCAGCATAAAAATGCATACTTGGTACGACTATCTGTGAAAAATATGGGTAAAATTGCGCTTTCGGTGCGCTTTCGAAATGGAGGGGGAGGGGGTTAGTCAAGGGAGGCTGAGCCTTGCCAATTTTGTCTTAGTGAACACCTCGGGCAGGTCAGACAACTTATATTTTCGGGGGAGGCACAGTTGGGGTCGTTATCTCCGGTCTAAAGGAGGCATATTGTCCGATCTAAAGGGGTGCTGCCGGCACTCACGACTCAAGGGGCGCCACCTACGCTCGAGAGTGGCACCTTCGGTGTCCAGACGCCCAGGAGAGGCGCCCTCAATCGTGATTCCCCGCATGTCCATGAAGTTAGCGACGGATTCGGATTCGAATTCAGCATCGAGTAGCGATTCGCTTCAAAATGTGGTGACAGGTCAATTGGGGCACGCGGATCACGAAAATGGCATTAATTTTGACATTCACGGTAATCTTAACCGAAGTTATTGTCCGATCGCCAAAATAATGGTCTCATTCGATTCCTCGGGTCAGTATATAGCCGTAGCCTTCGCAACCTCACTCGTAGCAAATGACATTGGCCCCAATTTCAAGATCAATGGCGATTGGATGATAATTTTGGGTCGTTTTGAGTCCTTTGCCCTTGAAATTGAGGGTCAAGGTCATTTTCCGCGAGTGAGGTTGCAAAGGTTACGGCAGATACTGACTCGAGGAATCGAATGAGACCATTATTTTGGCAATCGGCTTCTAACTTCGGGTCGTTTTGAGCCGCCCCGTCCTATGACCTTGAAAATGAGGGTCAATGTCATTTGCCACGAGTGAGTTTGCGAAGGCTGTGGCTAGATATTAACCCGAGGATTCGAATGAGACCATTATTTTGTCAATTAGACAATAACATCGGGTCGATATTAACCCGAGGAATCGAATGAGACCATTATGTTGACGATCGGACAATAACTTCGGGTTATTTGTCCTTTGACCTTGAAAATGAGGGTCAAGGTCATTTGCTTCCAGTGAGATTTCGAAAGCTGCGCCTAGATATTGACCCGAGGAATATAATGATACCATTATTTTGTTTTGCGATCGGACAATAACTTCCGGTCGTTTTGAGCCGAAGTCCTTCGACCTTGAAGATGATTATGAAGATGACCTTGAATGTCAAAATGAATGTCATTTGCGTGATCAGCGTGCCCCAATTGAACTGTTCCCACATTTTGGAGCAAATCTCTACTCGACGCTGAATTCGAATCCGATTCCGTCACTAACTTCACGGACATCTCCCGCCACGTGCCCCCCTAGGGCCCCTTGGTTGCGCCCCTGTCCTCGGCCGGGGCAACTTTGAAAACAATTATCCACCCATGGTGATGGCCTTGTGAGTTGTGAGAAATATAAAATATGTTATATGTATTTTTATATCTCACTGTAATATATAAAAGGACCGGACCTAGACCATTGGCATCACCAGGAGGTGCCTTTCTTGCAAGAAATGGCTAGTTGCTGAGTCACACCATTTATGTATAACCTTAATAATAGCTACCATGAGGTAGTCTTTGCCTACTTTGACCCAACCATGATACTTTCAATTTTTTAAGATTGCACACCTCGTTGTTGCTAAAATACGTCAGTAATGAGGTAATGCCACCTATGTTCATTCTAAGGTGTTAAACTTCAATTGTGCACATACTTTGTTTTTATCATTCGTCGCTTTTACTACCCTGTCGCCGACTCAATTACAACCCCAACGAAAAACAAAAAGTTCCGCCTCTGATAATGATGAATGATAAACTACAAAACTAAATTCCCCAGATCAAAATGTGCTGACAATTCTTGGTAAGTACCTATGCATTCATGCAGAAAAGCAATGTATACCTACCTAAGCACACATTTTCTTTTTCAGGACAACAATTCAGAACAATGCCAGAAAACCGTTACATCAACATGGGGCCTGGCGGTCATAACCAGGAAATGTGTCCATGTAAAATGAGTCACTTTTAGTGTTTTTTTTCCAGTCTGGCTCTCCAACCGAATAACATTTCAAATCACGAACTGGCCTTCATATCATATAATTAAAATTATTTCAATGCTACTCAAAAAATACCCACCGTGAGATCAACCCCACAATAATCAGTAATCACAACTCACGTGTGCGCCGCGTTTGCGTCACCAACAAACAATGACAAAGGCTGTTGTTTCACTACTCGCTACTATTCTATGAGCGAATGGCAAACGTCACAGGTACAAGGGAGCTAACGGCTATCCATACTGGTCCAGCTCTCAATCAAGCTAGTCGATTGGTCAAAACCGAATAGGCTTCTGACGTCACAAATGTGAGTCAACATATCACGGAGATAACAGCATCCCAGTGCGTTTTGCCGTCAGAAAAGTAATTGTTACTCTTTTACAGAGTACTTGTTCTCTTTCTGAGGCGGGAGAATAATTGGTGGGGCAATTGGAGTAGGTCACAATGTGTTGTGGCATAGGGACCTACTCTAATTACATTTGTACTCCCAATAGTTGTACTCTCGTCAGTCTCTCAGGTCGATATCTCCGGAACCGTTCCACGCAGCGCCATGAAATTTGGCACAGCCATTGATACATCTCTTTTGCATCTTCTGACTAAATTTGATGTCAGGGTCATGTCAGGTCAGGTCACCAGGTCACGTTAAGTGACCCTACCTCAAAAACCAATCAGAACACTACCAAAGAAAGAGTTTTGGAACGATCGATTTGAAACTCATGAGGTATGACAAGGTCATCAGGAACTACAATTCGTCTATCTCTATTTTTATTTAAAAAAAATAAAGGACTAATGACAAAATCAGTCGGGGGAGGATCCGTGGGTTGTGGGGGGGGGGGGAAGCAAATCCAGTGGCGTATTTCCAAAAAAAATGTTGAGTGGGGGAGGAGGGGGGGGGGGGGGGGGGGGGGGGGGGGGGTAGCGGGCCGTCAGCCGTAAAGTTGTTGACCCGGGGTGGGGAGGAGGGGGTTAGCAGACCGTCAGCGATCTATATTATATTCCCCGGCCTCTACGCTGTATTTCCCCGGCCTCTACAGTCCACCCCTGTAGCTCAGTGGGAGAGCGCTGGACTTCTGATCTTTCCCGGTAGTGGCAGCCCGGGTTCGAGTCGCTTCGGCGCTCGCTATTTGCTCCTGTCTGGGATGGCCTGCAGCCGGTGGCAGCGGTCGCACTCAAGGTCAGGTGACGTCAGTGAGCGGGGCGGACCGTGTCCAGGTATGTCGGGCACGTAAAACTTTCGTCTCTAAATTCTGCCGGACGCCAGGAATTGCGCGATCGGGTGGTGGGGGCAGGACCTGCACAACAAGCTATGCTTAGCGTGGACCCTGACCTCGGAAATCCATCCATTCAAAAACATTCGGACTAAATTTATATATTAAAAAAAAGCTGTGGCTGTTGTGTTGCGATGTTACGATAAATTAATTGCCGATACTCTTTTCGAATGCGACGCTTTCAGCGCAAATAACCCGCGTGAAGGGCACACGGTGCAGATTTGTTTTTGCTGACGGTGTTTGCCTTGTGAGTTGGGTTTGTTCAAGGAAACTTTATAACTTTGTTCAAGGAACCTTTATAACTTTGTTTGGTTTGTTAACAGTTCAAGTTGGGACTTGGGTTTGTCTTTGCCTAAGCTTTTATTTTAATCCAGTGGCAGTGGGTGGATGGAGGTAATTGTGGTGTTGGCTACAATTCAGTCCAACTTTCCAAGCCAGAAGTCAACCTTTTATGAACAGGTTTTCTATGCAACAAACACTTATATTAGTTAATAAACAATAGATATTTCTGAGGAGTACAACAAAATCATTTTTTTACCAGTCACAATTTGGGAGTACAAAATGTGTTGGTGTATATGGAACCAACAAACGTGAACTTTTCCAACACTGCAATGGGGAGATATTGTTTGATGCCAGAGTGCAAAACTAGCGATAGCAGCCTTGCAACGTCGTCCACGGCATCGGTATGCATGCATATGCTACCAAACAACGATGAGCTAGCACAGCAATGGATCGAGGCTGATAAGAGAGAGTGGCCTGTGAACAGGAAGACCTGTGGTGTGTTCTCTGCATTTTAAGGCAGAGGACTACTTGAGAGACCTGAAATATGAGCTTTTCAATCCGGGCAGAGACCCGCTGACAAACCCAAGGAGACGACTGAAGACATCTGCAGTACCATTACGAAATATTACAAAGCAAAAGGAGGAAAAGTAAGATGTTTATATTTGATATTACCGTTTGAGTGTGTACTTGTGCTTTGACTTGCCTTTCATTTACATATGCATATACCTTACAATGTGATAGGTGTATGGCATGATCACTCACAAATAAAACTTGAATGCATAATTTATATGTGGTCCTTTCTCTACGACTGCTCTAAGATATGAATTGACGGCTTTGTTCAACAGCTCAACGAGTTAACTGCTTGCAGGGTCAATGCCTTCATGGGCCGACCGGTGAACTGGTGAGGTACATACTCAAATGTCTATGAGCAAATTGGAATGTATTGTTACAATATGACATTACACAGGTCACGTGTCGCTGGAGTCTTGCCTATCCAAAAAGACAGACAAATCAGCATCTCTGAAGCTCTGGCAGATCAGTCATACACGGAATCTACATCTGCAGCTGGTCATCTCCATATTGCTGAACAGGAAAGGTAAGATGCATATTGCACGTAACAAAATAAATGTATGCTGGGAAGCTCCTTAGTGGTTTAACAATCAAAAGTGCAATTACAATTGCAAGGTGTTTCAAATATTAATGCATTGGTATACCTGTCAACTTTTCCGCAACATTGAATCTATCTCAGCTTCAGGAGACAAATGCAATATTGTATTAGCTCGCGTCGTTCCAGTGTTTGGTGCCACCTTTGCCGTGTCGGTGTTCAGAGTGCAGCGTTCAGGCGTTATTTTCACGCTCCCTCTTCAAGGTAGTTGTTGTATTGTCTTAGTTGTATTGTGTTGGACATTAGTTCATCTAGTGTGCTACAGCTAATGTCCCTTGTACCATGTCTAGCCCAGTTCCTGGTCCATCTTGTCCCGATCTTGATGAACTGACCAAGCTGCGGCGGAAGATTGCTGACCTGACGGAGTCACTCCAACGCAAGACGGAAGAGGTTGAGGCCAAGTGCTCGGAGGTGGCAGCGCGCTACCGAGCAAAACTGAAGGGACTTTTTACTAACCAGCAGGTACATCCTATGTCCTATCCATCCTATATCATCCTATGTCCAATTTTCTTCTTCCCATCTGCCACGTCTGGGAAAAAATAATCGACTCCCATGCAGTTCACATCAAGCATTTTCTGGTGGTCAGTGCTATCGTCAGTCATCATACGGAGCCGCCGTATCTGCCACTGTCTTTGGCTATAAATTCAACTCTTATGTAGGGGCATTTTATCGAGGACAAATAACCTCAAACCTCAATTACCTCATTAATCATGTACCTCATTTACTGTTGCAGATCAGTGTGCTGTTTGACTCCACTCGTCCTTGTCCGTGGAACGATGAGACCATCCACAAGGCGCTTCTCTTCCGCACCCGTCTGTCGCGGAGCCAATACGACTTCTTGCGGAACGCCGGTATGCCGCTGCCATCGCTAACCACCTTGAAAGAAAGGCTGAAGAAATTCACCGTAAAGCAGGGCGACGCTGTGACAACCATGCTAAAAAACTACCTCCGGGACAAGTCCGATGGTGAACGTCCTTGCGTTCTTATGTTCGATGAAATGAAGGTATGCTTATAGTTAGTCTGGATTTAACCGCAGCGAAATCAATATTGGCAAAAGGAGGCAATACAATTACTTGAAAATAACTGGAATTGTATTCAGGACTACAAACGACGCTTCTTCAGATCATTGAATGGATTACGAGCTATACTGAATGACAAACTATGCTTTTGATGGATGCACCTTACCGAAGTTCACTCGTATATGTTTGCTTAAATAATTATCGATATTTTTGCAGCTTGCCATTTCTTTCTTTCTCTAATTTGAATATATTATTTCAGGTCAGCAACATCATCGACTATGACGGTACGGGCGACCAGATCCTGGGACCACACAACTACGTTCAGCAAGTCATGATCCGGTCGATCGCTGGTGCCTGGAGAATGCCCTTGTATTTTGCGTTCGACACGGCTGTGACGAAAGATCTTCTGGAGACGCTGGTGGTCAAGGTGGAGGCGTCTGGTGCAAAAGTCATGGCGGTGGTGTCGGATCTTGGGGGCTCAAATCGCGGCCTGTGGACGGCTCTCGGCATCAGGCACGACGGCAACACGTGCTTCCCCAACCCAGCCGACAAGAGCCGGTAAGTGGAGCGGCAGTTTGGTACCAGCATTGCAGCGTTGGATAATCTGAGCCACGCGAGTGTCGCGCACCTCTAAGGCCCGATTAACCCCAATGTTTTTTTTTAACTATTTTTGGCTTCAGCTTAAACTGTGTCGTGAATTGTCTAGAGTGATGTTAGAATAAACACAAAAAATGCAACACTTGTATATACCAAATACTTGTATGTACGTTTGCATGATGTGCAATATGCACTACCAGAAATTCAATGTTAACAAGCCAGCCCATTTCAGCAACATCTGGATTTTTGCCGACACATTTAGACCTCTACAAGCTTCTCCGCAGCCACTTGCTGGACGATGGCCTGCGTCTACCAAACGGTGGCCTGATCAACAAGCAGTTGTTTGCAGACGTGCTGGCGATCGACGCCGGCAGGGAGTTTACCATTCTTCCCAAACTTAGCATGGATAGCCACCTGGAGGTAAGGACTTTTTTCATTTTTTTCCTCGCCGATAGACCCACGGACTGGCGTATCAGCTGTGGAGTATGGGATGGCCCACGCAGCCGGGTACCTGTCGGCCAAGTGCCGAAAAATCGACCCGAGCCTCGGGATTCCTTTTGCGTTTGCCACTGAGACGGCGCCTGTACAAGCTATGTGGACCCGACTACTGAGCCAAGGTGGGCTAAGTGTGCCGACCACCAAGTGGATGGACACGTTTAAAAACACGGAGGCAGCTTTCTGCATCAGGCATCACTTTGAGCCAGACGGCCTCTCTCGGATGCCGAGAGTGGTGGAGTCTCTGGTGGAGACGCTGCGCGGTGAGCCAAACTCTCTGGACGTCCGGGTAGTGCGCCGGTTCGTGCGGCTGCGCACGTTTATACGGCTCAGCTTCCTGAACAAGACGCGGCGAAAGGAAGCTCTGGACAAACGCGAGAGACTGAAGAGGCTGCAATATCTTAAGTAGTCGGCCCTCATCCCATCTGCTGACAGCTGCTGACAACTGCCGGCCGTTAGCTGGCCAAACAGCTGGCCGACTGAACTAAAATGTGCATTGTGCATTTGTTTTCGTTGTGTGTGTGTGTGTGTGTGTGTGGGGGGGGGGGGGGGGGCTTCGATACTCTCGTATCTAAATATGAACTGATCAGTTCAACATTTGTTACTGCGTGAGCGTGAAGTTTGTCACGGAATGCGGTGCGCAACGGATGCAAATTTCTGCAATTGATGTCATGGTTGTTTGCTTGTATGTGACCTTTAAATATTTCCCACTTCGCAATGCATAACGTTGCAATACTGCATTCAACATCCAGAGTGCTTTCAAATCGGGAAAAGTTTCCGTTTGCGTTATACAACAGATGTCACCATGATCGCATGTTTGCAATTCACAAATTCATATTGGTATGTTCAACCATAGGCCCAAATGCTCTGCTTGTGTAGCGTCAGATCGTCTCAAGTGCCCGTTTATGTGGGGGAATAGGATCAGGGTACGGTCAGTTTTTGATGTTTCTTCAAACTGTTCATATTTGCTCATCCCTCAGACTGCACCTGGGCCCGGTTAACGTGATTGCCTGTCAAATGACGTTATGAACGCCTCTCGATGCGGCACGATCTAATGGAATACGAAGGATTATTTTCGTTCTGATATTTTCTTGCTATGTGGAGGGCGGCGATAGTAAGGTATCATTCATCGGTCCAACATTTATTGGGACTCCGCTGCGGCACCGATAGCGCCTATCTCACTTTCATTATTAAAGTCGTATGGACGGGACCGCTGTCCGAAGCTGTGCCCCAGTTTCTACGCTTCTGGCGTTGGAGACCATCCATTCATTCTGGAACTGGTTCGGACGACCAGTGAAGTGAAGGCCTGACCTAATCAAATTTGTTATAATATTTGCAATTGACAAGTTGTAAACCATGACACATCATATTTTTGAAACGAAAAAAGCTCTGTATCTCATGTTAGTATCAGCACCTCCATGGCTGCACTAACTAAACATCCCGTAAACTGACAAATATCGCTCAACTGTTCATACGGTCGTCGATATTTAATTAAAGCTTACCGAAACTGTATCGAAAAACTCCCTTATCAGGTACCTTTCATGATGATGCTTAACGTCTAACTGTTGGAGTATTTAACATGGCATGCACATTTTAACCCCTGATCTGGTTAGAGGAGATATGGACGAACATGTGAGTCTGCATTTTATAGGAAAATATGGCTCAAAAGTATTACAAAAACACTCTAATCGAACTATCAAAAACACGCAATTTTCCATTACTATAACATACAAATGCCCTCGGGCGCCCTCTTACATACGTCACAGGCGTCTTGCCAGATCTAGTAGGAACTAGACTTCGACCCCCTGCCCCTTACGAATGGTTCGGAGATTCGATTTTTTTTAGGCCAGTTATAGGCGAAGCTTCCCAGAGGAACCTTCGCTCTAGAAGACACTGATAATAAACAAATAGCATAACATTGCTTGCGGGTATTCTACGTCAGTTATCACTCGGACACTCTTATACAACATTGCCGGCTGAGTGTCATGATGCTTTCGATGGAGATACTTTAGACCCAGATGGAAATGAGGAAGAAACACGTAAGATCGCCGTCCACTGCGCACAGGGCTGTCGACCTAACGGCCGAGTTTGCGCGCCAAATTTCAGGACATTGTCCTCAGAGGTGAAAAAACCTTGAGGCTGACACCGACAAAGAGCCAGGCTAACTCACTTCCATTTTTCGCGCTTTTATGGCCAATTACTCTGAAAGTAAGGGTTTTATCACGCCTCAGTGACTAACATTTATAAAAATTGTCACTCTGGCACATTTTGTAAACATACAACACATTTTGTCAACACGCACGAGGTAATCAAACACGAGGCCAACAAAGGCCTCGTTGGCCTCGTGTTTGGACTTATACTAATACTATACTAACTAATATTCCAGTTTTAGGACTTCGCTTCAAACACCCCAAAATATCTTGGGAACTATGAGAGCTAGGAACAAACGGAAAAAACATTCGAAATCCCTTAAAAAATGCAATACCACTTAGTTCCTTAAAATTTAAGTTCAGGTCAACAGTTAAGGCTCGAGAGTCGAGAGGTCATCAAAGGTCAAAAAGCTATTTTTTTGGCAAACAGTTTTTCGCAAATAACGTTTTACCTAATCAAGATAAGACAATAATGTTTACGCGATCTGGTGTGTCTCGTCAAGGCGCTTTGGATCATTTTCCTGTTTACCAGGTCAGGTCAACTAAAAACATTGACCTCAGGTCAAGGCCAAGTGGTGAGTGGTGACCCAAATAGATCATGTTGCATATTGGGAGACGTGTCTCGACGAGACAAACACATTGGTGCCGGTTTCACTTCTGGATCTGCTTTATGTCGGAGTTATTGACAAACAAAAAGTGTTGGTAGCCTCGGATGACCTCAGCTGACTTTGTAGGTATCACTGAACAAAAAATGGCATCTGTAACATCAAAAATGACCTATGATAACATGATCCAGACGGAATTGGACTGATATCATGCGTATCATCGGAATAGGAAGCATTTTAATATTTTCCCATTAACTTATAATGGGGAGGTCACGAAATTGACCCGACCTTAGTTCACCGATATACAAATTCAGAGATATATGAAAATTGTAGATACCTATGACCTTATTAAATCCTCTAAGGTTTAAACTAATCGGCCAGAAACTGTGACTGTGGTACGAATCCGATTTCGGAATCAATTCCGTTTGTACTGGATTCGGATTCGATTCCGTTGACATCTGAGTGTAATAGGAATCAGGTGGAATCAATCATTTTTGTTATAGAAAACGATGGAATTGGCATCAATGGGTCATTGCAAGCGATTCCTTTTTATTTTCGTTTAAATCGTCCTCACCATGAAATTAAGTTTTCTTCAAGGTTATCTATGTCTTAGAGCACGCATGTCTCAGAGCAATTCCTAGGGTCTTTAACCTCTTCCCTTGCTGCATCTCGTCGAATTAATTGCCACCAAAGATCGGCCACTGTGGGATCACGAGGAAGACGGTGGTAGCCACTAGCCAGTCCCCAAATGATGTTAATTACCTTTCTCCGTACTATTGGTACAGCCAGGCACAACACAGTAGGGCATAGCCGGGTAAAAAAAACGTTAATTGAAAATGGAAGAGATCAAGCTCTACCCGACAACTTAACAGTTAAAAACTTTACAGGGCCTTACGTACATACCTACAGTCTACAGAAGCTAGCGACAAATATGAATAATCTACAATGCATTTCGATTGTTTCGTTTACTCTAAGAGCTTTCGTAATACCTGCGCGGCTTTCGCTCCTCGGTAAAGCTACCACATATTTAGATGGAACTAAACAAACTAGTATATAGTAGTGAATCTAGTACTTTTCTAGTATTATCCTAAATAAATCATACTAAAATCCGTTCCACCCGTCCTCTATCACCCTGGCAGCGACTGGCGAAACAAAAAATACAGTTCTTCAGCAGTTCTTGGTCTACCAAAAAAAAAATACGCGGCAGCGACTGGCGAAACTGGGCCAAAGTTTCGCCCAGTTCGAAGCTGGCGGATGACAAGATCGCTGCAGAAGCGTCGCGACTCACGATAAGCCATAGGCACTTTTTTGGCGCCGGTGAGACGCAAGAGTCGCGAGACACAAACCCTTATTTGGTGATACTTGGCTATTGGCGTGTGTCTAGGCTTTTAAACAGCCCTAGAGCCAATATCACGGACAGCCTGCAGCCCGGCTTCAGTTTGTGATTTATACCGACCTTGAGAGTCCGGATTTGAATTTTGATCGAGACTTCGACACAGCCACTTGCAGGCCAAGGCCCTATATACTCTTGCAGGCAGGGAAGTTAAAAAAACGTTACAGGTGGATCAGGACTTGACATGTGTTGACATGGCACCTCCCCTGGTCAAAAAGCTGGGTTTCAAGACAGAAAGTGTGTTGTGGCGAAACCACCAAGGATGGCGAGCAGTGTGATTACATGGGTCAACAGAGGAATTTGAAAAGGCACTGCAAAGTTTTCCATCCATCGGCCAAAGCACCATATCAAATTCGTAATGCCTCATTTGGTGTTGGGGGTAGATGGAGAAATGAGTGGGGAGCACAAGGTAAGTTTGTTACTGATAATCATATTTGTAATAATTTGGGGTATTTTGCTTTAGTCAAATTGTTCAGTCTTGGTCTTGGGGTTAGTCTGGCCAGTGCAAGTTAAAATGAGATCCTACCTACCAGGGGCGTCACCACCAGGAACCAACCAGGGGCGTCACCACCTACCAGGGGCGTCACCACCAGGAGCGAGCCCCCAGGCTCGCTCTCACATCCAGACCGGTTATTGATTTGACACTGATTGAATTGATGGGAATCATTTAATAAAAATTCTTCGAATAAAAAAATAATTGATTCATGACCAGATCTTTTGGTCATACTGACCATAAACCCACAGCGTTT
Source organism: Chirona hameri (assembly GCA_036785665.1). Taxonomy (NCBI): domain Eukaryota; kingdom Metazoa; phylum Arthropoda; class Thecostraca; order Balanomorpha; family Balanidae; genus Chirona; species Chirona hameri. Next base: position 49,811 of record JAXIVJ010000689.1, on the reverse strand, counting down.
TAGATGTTACAAAACTTAACTATTTGGTCACTACACATCTTTCAAGATCTTTATGTATCTTTGTTATGTTATTTAGAATGTATCTTACCTAACAAAGTTGAAAAATAATATTTCCTGAAGCTGTCACAACTGATCGTCCAACACGATCGTCGCCATATCTATGCAGATAGATCTTGTGTTTCTTGTTTTGTAGTGTAGCTCAAAGAAAGACGCATGTATTTTCGCCATTCTTCATTGTGGACATGGCATTGGGAATGTCTGAACTCTTTGTGCATTTGTTATTGTATGAGATCAGAAAGGGTACAAAGTATAAGGTATTATTGGTGTCAAGAGCTTATTATCTCCTCAGGGTACTCCAGGTATAACGTTGAATTGATGGATTTCATACTCCAGACTGGGGTTTTCCATACTTGGCTTGTGCTTGATTCATGTGACAGGACATTGTTATGTTGTAGCCTAACCCCCCGTACTGTATTGCCTGGAGTCGCCCCTGTCTCGCGACCGCCAGCTCCGTCCCTGAGCGCCATACACAGAGGGCATTGGCTGGCTCGAGGGACGCCGGGCGGGGTCACGGGCGCCTCAGCGTCAGTTGCGTCCCTATGTCCGGCACATAAATATATCTGGCACGAGTGTTTACTGTTTCCGCGACCTAGACGAAACGAACCGAAACACAACATGGCGCGGTCGTGTAGTGTTGCGAACAGTGACCGTGTCTGTTATTAGCCTGTGCCGCGTATCATCAGTGCGATGAGTGACCTGGACAGATTGTCCGCCCTGCTGGTTCAGCAGGCGGAACTCTCCGCTCAGCGAGAGGAGCGCCTCGCTGGCATGCTGGAGCGGCTGATGAGCCGTCAGCCTCCTGCTGTGATGGGTCCGGGCGCTGAGGACCCAGGGTCCGCAGCCGCCGCCCGTTCCACAGTCAGGATGCCAGCCTCCACGACCCCAGCTCCGTACCTGACCTCCTCGGCGTCGCTGCGTGACTTCGCCGTATGGAAGGAGAAGCTGCACGGCTACATGATGCTTACCGGAGCCTCCACGCTTCCCGTCGCAGGCCAGCGCGCCGCGCTTCTCAGCCTCCTGGACGAGGACTGGCACCGTGTGATCAGATACGCTCTGGACGTAGCCGACGACGCATCCCTGGCAAATATCGTGTCTGCCATGGAGAAGCATCTGCGGAAGCAGCGCAACGTACTCGTGGACCGTCGTGACTTTTACTCGTGTGCGCAGGAGGCGGGAGAGTGTTTCGATGACTTTTTGTGTGGCGTGAAGGAGATCGCGTCGTTCTGCGCGTTCTGCGAACAGTGCATGGACAATCGGCTCCGCGACCGGGTGGTGTGCGGCGCGCGTGACGAAGAAGCAGTGAGGCGGATGCTAGAGGAGCCCGACATCACCCTTCAGCGTGCTGTCGACATCTGCCGCGCGTCTGAGAACGCGCGTGCCACGTGTGCCGACATCCGCGGCCCCGCGGGCCAGTCCGTGGCGCGACTTTCAGCCTACCGGAGAGCTCGCACCAGATCGCGCGGCCCGCGATCGCGCGACGCATCCGGCCAGTCGCCCGGGCCCGGAGGCCAGTGTCAGCGGTGCGGTCGCGACAAGCACTCTGACGCCGCCACGTGCCGCGCCGCTGGCGCCACGTGCCACACATGTGGCAAGGTCGGACACTCATGCGGTGGTGTGTCGTCAGGCCGCCCGCACGGGACCAGCTTCTGCCGCTGCACCGCCCCCGGACCCTGACCGTGGATCTGCAGCGCAGAGAGGACGGTCAGCACAGCACGGACGAAGCGTCCAGCGCGTCATCTCGGACGTGTACATCAGTGGCGTCTGCACCCGTCCAACGCCTACGATCAAGGTTCATCTGTGTCATCCGGCCGGAAACAGCACGCTGCAGTGCACGCCAGATTCCGGAGCTGAGGCGACAGTCATGGGCAGTGACGTCGCTCAGTCCATCGGCATCGGCACTTCTCGGCTGAAGGAGGACCTACAGACGAACTTCACCGCCGTGGGACGCCGCCCACTCGACTGCCTCGGAGCGTTCTGTGGAACGCTGAAACTGGGCGGTCGCTCTGTCGACGTCACCGTCTACGTCATCAGAGAGCTGACGGGCATGCTGATCAGCTGGTTCGACTCAGTCGCCCTGGGGATACTGCCAGCCGACTTCCCAGCGCAGATCAAGCACATGACGCCTCCGGCAGAGAAAGTCCAGACGGTGGCGACATCTATACCAGCGACTACAGCGCCCCTAGTGGCAGCCGCTGACACACCCGCGACTGCAGCGCCACTCACGGGTAGCGGCCGCGCCCGGAGCACAGCGGCGCAGCCGGCCCAGCCCGGCGGACACGGAGACGTGCCACCAGCCGGAGACCTGCCTACATGGTCCAGCGACGCGGACCCGTCTGAAGAGACCGTAGCAGCTCACGCAACCGCGATCGTGGCCCAGTACCCGCGCGTCTTCAGTACTGACGGCCCGCTGCGCGAGATGGACGGCGGGATGATGGTGATTGAGCTGCGCGAGGACGCGACTCCAACAGCCGTCACCGCCGCGCGTCCGATCCCGTACGCCTGGAGGGCGGACATCAAGGCCCAGCTCGATGAACTTCAGGCTCGAGGCGTCATCGCACCGGTCGACTACTACACAGAGTGGTGTCATCCGATGGTCGCCGTCGCTAAGCGGCCGTCTGGAGTTCGACTGTGCGTCGACCTGACTCGCCTGAATCGCTTCGTGAAGCGGCCTACCTACCCAGTGCGACCACCACACGACGCCGTGGCGGACATCCATGCCGGCAGTCGCTGGATGACTACGCTGGATGCCGCCATGGGGTACTTTCAGGTCCCACTCGCCGAGCACTGTCAAGACCTGACATGCTTCATCACGCCCTGGGGACGCATGAAGTTCCTGAGGGCGCCACAGGGATGTGTGTCTGCCGGTGACGAGTACAATCGCCGCGGCGATCAGGCCCTCGGCGACATCCCCAACACCGTCAAAGTCGTGGACGACTTGTTGGCGTACGATGCCACCTACCGGGAGCATCTGGCGCACGTCATCGCCGTTGTACAACGGTGTGACGAGCGCGGCATCACGCTAAACCCGAAGAAGTTCGTCTTCGCCAGGCACGAAGTCAACTATTGTGGCTACCGCATCACGTCTGACGGCTACACTTCCGACGGGGAGAAGCTGAAAGCCATCGCAGACTTCCCGAGACCTGAGAACATCACTGACCTGCGGTCGTTCATGGGACTAACTAACCAGCTCGGCGGTCTGTCGTCTGAGCTCGCCCACGCCGCTCAGCCGCTCAGAGACCTACTGAAGGTTCGTCACATCTGGTGCTGGACAGCGCAGCACGAGGCGGCCTTTCTGCGGGTCAAGGCGGTACTGGCTGCTCCGCCGGTCATGGCGTTCTTCGACCCGAGTCTGCCGACGATGCTGCAGACGGACGCCGCCCGAACGCGAGGCCTCGGCTTCGCACTACTCCAGCGACACGGTGACACCTGGCGGCTGGTGCAGTGTGGCTCGCGATTTCTCACCGACACTGAGTCGCGGTACGCGGTCGTGGAAATCGAGCTGGCAGCCTGCCTGTGGGCATGCCGGAAGTGCCGTAACTACCTCGCCGGACTGCCGTCCTTCACCCTGGTCGTCGATCACCGTCCGCTGGTACCGATCCTGAACCAGAAGCAGCTGAGTGAGATCGAAAACCCCCGGCTGCAGCGGATGCGCGAAAAACTGACTCCGTACTGCTTCACCGCCAGCTGGCAGAAAGGATCCGACCACCAGATACCGGATGCGCTGTCACGCGCTCCGACCAGCGACCCGACCGCCGACGACCTGGCGGCGGAGGACGCTGAGGACCCGCTCCACGCTGCCGTCGTCGCAGCTCTGCATTTGGAGCGGGAAGCAGAGGATGGCGTGCGTCTGGCGCCGCTCGTGGATCCCAGTCTGGAGAAAATCCGAGCCGCCGCCGCCCACGATCCTGAGTACGAAGCTCTGCGAGAGGCCATTCTGCACGGGTTTCCGGAGCACCGGGACGAGGTGCCACCAGCCGTCCGTCCGTACTGGGGCGTGCGCAGCATGCTGGCCCTGGACGACGGCCTCATCGTATACGGCCCTCGGCTGGTGATCCCCGTCAGTCTCCGCCGAGGCGTCCTCACCCGCCTGCACATGTCGCACCAGGGCATCGAGAGGACGAAGCGCCGCGCTCGCCTCTGCGTATACTGGCCGGGCATCGACCGTGACGTCACCAACGTGGTCTCATCATGCCCGCGCTGCAGGCAGTTGGTGCCCAGTCACGCCAACGAGCCGCTGTGGCGTGAGGATGATCGGCCGAGCCGCGTGTTCGAGTCGGTCTCGGCGGATTATTTCCACGTCGCCGGACAGACGTACCTCGTGTACGCGGACCGACTCTCCGGCTGGCCGTATATCACCATCTGCCCTCGGACTGCATCGGCCGAGCACCTCACCAAAGAGCTGCGGATGCTGTTTTCCCAGACGGGCGTCCCAGTCGTGATCAGAACCGACGGTGGCCCGCAGTTTACGTCGGGCACCCTGCGCCGGTTTCTGGGCCGCTGGGAGGTACGGCACGAGGTGTCATCACCGCGGTATCCGCGGTCCAACGGCCACGCTGAGGCCGCCGTCAAAGCGGTGAAGAAGCTGATTCTCACCGCGTCTTCTCGAGGCCGGCTGGACGATGAGCAGCTGAGCGAGGGACTTCTTGAGCTCCGGAACACGCCGAGAGCCGACGGCAGGTCTCCAGCCCAGGTTCTGTTCGGGCACCCGATTCGGTCGGGTGTGCCAACACACCACCGGGCATTCGCGCCCGAGTGGCAGCGCGCAACAGCAGAGTGCGAGGCCAAGTCCGCCGCGACTCGGGAGCAGGTGGCGCGCTACCATGATGCGTCAGCGCGCCGGCTCTCTAAACTGCAGATCGGCGCCCGTGTAGATCTCCAGGACACCGCCACCGGTCGCTGGGACCGGACAGGTATCATCGTCGGTATCGGCCAACGCCGTACCTACCTAGTCAAGACGGCGAGTGGCCGGGTATACTGGCGGAACCGGCGGTTCCTGCGGCCGTACCGGCCCCTGATCGACACCGGAGCGCCGGCCGCCGCAAACGCCGATCGCCAAACCCTCGGCCGACAGGTAGCTGACGCACCCCGAGCGGCGCCAGCAGCAATGACGTCAGCAGCGGCGCCAGCAGCAGTGACGTCGGCAGCAGCGCCAGCAGCAGCGGCACCGCCGGCGCCACGCCGCAGCTGCCGCTCACGGCGGCCGCCCCAGCGCCTGACAGTTCGTTGGGGCGCCACCACGTACTGCGATTAGTGTTGTCGCCGTCTTTGTTTCGCTGTGCGCGTACTTTGTTAAAAGACGATTTACTCTCTGCAATTAAGCCATCGTCTTGGGGGAGGTGTTATGTTGTAGCCTAACCCCCCGTACTGTATTGCCTGGAGTCGCCCCTGTCTCGCGACCGCCAGCTCCGTCCCTGAGCGCGCCTCTGCCGGCGCATACCCAGAGGGCATTGGCTGGCTCGAGGGACGCCGGGCGGGGTCACGGGCGCCTCAGCGTCAGTTGCGTCCCTATGTCCGGCACATAAATATATCTGGCACGAGTGTTTACTGTTTCCGCGACCTAGACGAAACGAACCGAAACACAACAGACATGTTCACTTGTACATACATTTTGCTAAGGCAGAGAGAGGTAAGCGGATGTTTTCGCCGATTAACCTCAGGTTTATGTGGCAAGTCCATGGTGATAGTATGAAAAGGATGTGTTGTAAAATACAATTTGCAGTGTGAGTAGCCTGCCTTCAGATTTTTATTCAATTGATGAATCCATTTCTTACCTTGAAAGTGGCTTTTAAAATAATTGAGTTTACATTATTTGGGTTATAAGAGTATACAACTATACACTGTACGTACAACTTTCTGTAAGTCTTAACAGAAGTTTTCAAAACAGAAGCTTTGAAGCAAGCATAAGGAAAATAATTCGCCTCTGATCTGAGAACCACGTCATTTCATATTTGCACATAGAACAAATTCGTTTGCGTATCTTGTCTCAAGCATAAACACTTTTTTCCCTGTGATTCTCATGCAATATGACCTCTGTCGTCGTCGTGCCCTAAAGCCCTATCATGAGTCATAAAATGAGTCTGGTAAGAACGCTGTCGAAAATGTCGAAAAGGAAAATGTCTTATACAAGCGTCAAGAACCGTGAGACACATTTGAGTCGAAAAAAATTGTCGTGAGTCAGTCAGAATATTTTTGACCTCTGTCTCCAGGTCGTACCGGGCGACCGGGGAATGCTGTCGCGGAGGCACCATGACGTGCGAAAGGATTAGGGTCAGTGGCGACGTGGCGAGGGGTAAAGGCCGCCGCGTGACTGAACAGGTCCATCGCGCTGGCTTCGGTGATTGCAATAAGTCGGCAGCGAATGCAGCCGCAACTTAGCCAAATAGCTCTGAGCCGTGCGACCGCGGAATTTTAGTAGGCTGTGGGAACGGTTGAGAGGTGATTAGGTGGCGCAGTAAGACGGAATAGTCCGATATAACAAGGGAAAGGGAATTTTATTTGTAGGAACGTTAAGCTTGGAAAGGTAATGGGGGGGGGGGGGGGGGGAGGAAATAGTATTTATGGGGATGTGAAGATCAGAGAGAATGTAAAGGGAATTTGAGATGTTGGGCAGATTACGGGAGACGACGTGGGAAACGACGGATGTGACGGATCATCTGTCGATAGGTACTCCGGTAGTCTATATCGTGGGAGACCCTATCCTAATGACCACCACAAACCAAACTCCAAAGGCCATCATGACATACCTTTATCCGAACAGCGAGAGGCCTATATCTCGAAATAATTGTGCCCATACTTTGGCAGCATAAATTATTTCTGTGTAGCTCTCTAGAGCTCAATATGACGTCATCAACCCAAATATTAAAACTTAACTTTTTATTAAATTGAGCACTGTTTGCGAGAAACAAAGGTCATAATCGTGTTCGGCAGCATTTACTTCATATTTTGCACCACAAGCGGCGTACATTTGACAACTTTTGGGAAGGTGGGACAGTCCCTTTAAGCTTACTGCCAAATGCAAGGGAACTAGACTTTTTCAGCCTTGCCTGGATCTGTAATCAGAACACATGATCTGAAAACTGGCCTCATCTTGAATGCACACACAACGCACATTTTTTTCACAATCTGATTTAATGCCTCGACACATCAACATCATATTCCAATTTATTGATTCCAATTGATCATATCTCACCATAAACATCAACATATGTAGTACCTACCTACCTATTTGTTACATTCCTTGTTAACCCTTAAGTTAGAAGGAAATCAAACAAACTGTGAAAACATTGCAAAATCGTGCTGTATTTAAAATAGCATTTGTGAGCCAGCGCTAACACACATGGGCGTAGGAACATTTGAAAAAGTGTTTGGGGGAGGCAGCCGCAATCACACCGGATAAATGACTCCCTCTCTAACTCGAAAACTAAAAGGGAAAGACGTGGACAAAACGTTCGAAAGCTCTTGGTGAAGACATTCGAAGTTAATTCGGGTATTATTTGGCTCAGGTCAATATTGAGGTCACTAAAGGTTTTCAAGAGTCAAATTGTCTAAGTACAGGACTATGATATAGAAACCACCAAATATCTCGGGAACTATGACAGCTAGGAACAAACGGGGAAAAAATCGAAAGAGCATGAATAATGCAATCGCACTTGGTGTCATAAAGTTTTATCTCAGGTAAACAGTTTAGGCTCCAGGGGTTACCAAATGTCACGAGGGCACTTTTTTCACATACAAAATTGTCATGAATAACATTTTATTAGTTGACCATATAGCAGTAATTGTAACACCATCGTGGTTTTCTCGTCAAGGCGCTTCGAAACATATTAATGGTGACCTGTTAGGTCAACTTCAAAATTTGACCTCATATCAAGGTCATTTGGTGACCCATGTAGGTCATGTTGCATATCGGGCGATGCGACTCGACGAAACAAACACAGTGATGTCCTTTGCACGTATCTATCTTTATTCTATCAAGAGTTATTGGCAAAAAGTGCTGGTGATCTCATATGACCTCAGCTGACCTTGCAGAGGTTACTGAGTAACAACTGCACATTGGTCATCAAGAATGAGCTAAGATAACATGATTCTGAAATAATTGGCCTGATCCAATGGATATTATCTGAATAGGATGGATTTGTATATTTTCCAATTTACTTATAATGGGTAGGTCACGAAATTCACCTGACCTAATGTCACCGATACACAAATTTGAGATCAACGAATTGTAGGTACTTATGACCTTATGCAATCCTGCAAGTTTCAAATCTCTCGGACAAACACTATGACTTTGGTACGACCGCAAACATTTTTGGAGTTAAGGTCACTTAACGTGACCTGCTGACCTGACCTGAGATGACCCGGGGTAAACAATTTTACACCATGTGGGTAATTGATGCCCAAACAGCTGTGCCAAATTTGGCAGGGCTGCGCGCCGCTATTTTCCCGCTATTCATGAAAACCGGACGAGGGGAAGCGGAAATCACTCTCTGAGAACGAGGAGGGAACACGAACTACTCGTGAACCACTTTCAAACCACTGATCTTTTTAGCAACAGACGTCAAACAGATATTGACACAAATATGGACGGGTTCCCGCGGTCTGTTTATGCTGTATATACTCGACGCAGACGCCGCTCACGTCAGCCGCGCGTGACGTAGCATTCGTCTCACGCGAGGAAAGGAAAATGTCAGTGATTTCTCACTATACGCTCTGCATTATCGGAGGCATTCGGGACGTTATGCAGTAACCCGTCCTTTGGCCTCGAATTTGACCTCTAAGGTCAAAGGTCACGGGTCGGGTCACGGTGACGAACGTTAGATATGGACCCTGTCATCATATGGGACCACTTTTGGAAGGATCCGGCAATAAACGTTATGCGGATCCTCCCCAGAGTCGCCTCCAACAGCACGGCCCGACTGTAAGTACCCTCCTCCCCAGAGTCGCCTCCAACAGCACGGCCCGACTGTAAGTCCCCTCCTCCCCAGAGCCGCCTCCAACAGCACGGCCCGACTATAAGTCCCTTCTTCCCCAGAGTCGCCTCCAACAGCACGGCCCGACTGTAAGTCCCCTCCTCCCCAGAGCCGCCTCCAACACAACGGCCCGACTATAAGTCCCCTCCTCCCCAGAGCCGCCTCCAACAGCACGGCCCGACTGTAAGTACCCTCCTCCCCAGAGTCGCCTCCAACAGCACGGCCCGACTGTAAGTCCCCTCCTCCCCAGAGCCGCCTCCAACAGCACGGCCCGACTATAAGTCCCCTCCTCCCCAGAGTCGCCTCCAACAGCACGGCCCGACTGTAAGTCCCCTCCTCCCCAGAGCCGCCTCCAACAGCACGGCCCGACTGTAAGTACCCTCCTCCCCAGAGTCGCCTCCAACAGCACGGCCCGACTGTAAGTTCCCTCCTCCCCAGAGCCGCTTCCAACAGCACGGCCCGACTATAAGTCCCCTCCTCCCCAGAGTCGCCTCCAACAGCACGGCCCGACTGTAAGTACCCTCCTCCCCAGAGCCGCCTCCAACAGCACGGCCCGACTATAAGTCCCTTCCTCCCCAGAGCCGCCTCCAACAGCACGGCCCGACTGTAAGTACCCTCCTCCCCAGAGTCGCCTCCAACAGCACGGCCCGACTGTAAGTCCCCTCCTCCCCAGAGCCGCCTCCAACAGCACGGCCCGACTATAAGTCCCCTCCTCCCCAGAGCCGCCTCCAACAGCACGGCCCGACTATAAGTCCCCTCCTCCCCAGAGCCGCCTCCAACAGCACGGCCCGACTGTAAGTCCCCTCCTCCCCAGAGTCGCCTCCAACAGCACGGCCCGACTGTAAGTCCCCTCCTCCCCAGAGCCGCCTCCAACAGCACGGCCCGACTGTAAGTACCCTCCTCCCCAGAGTCGCCTCCAACAGCACGGCCCGACTGTAAGTCCCCTCCTCCCCAGAGCCGCCTCCAACAGCACGGCCCGACTGTAAGTCCCCTCCTCCTCACATACATACATCCAACAGCACGGCCCGACTGTAAGTCCCCTCATCCCCAGAGTCGCCTCCAACAGCACGGCCCGACTGTAAGTCCCCTCCTCCCCAGAGCCGCCTCCAACAGCACGGCCCGACTGTAAGTCCCCTCCTCCTCACATACATACATCGAACAGCACGGCCCGACTGTAAGTCCCCTCCTCCTCACATACATACATCCAACAGCACGGCCCGACTGTAAGTCCCCTCCTCCCCAGAGTCGCCTCCAACAGCACGGCCCGACTGTAAGTCCCCTCCTCCCCAGAGCCGCCTCCAACAGCACGGCCCGACTGTAAGTCCCCTCCTCCTCACATACATACATCCAACAGCACGGCCCGACTGTAAGTCCCCTCCTCCCCAGAGTCGCCTCCAACAGCACGGCCCGACTGTAAGTCCCCTCCTCCCCAGAGCCGCCTCCAACAGCACGGCCCGACTATAAGTCCCCTCCTCCCCAGAGCCGCCTCCAACAGCACGGCCCGACTGTAAGTACCCTCCTCCCCAGAGCCGCATCCAACAGCACGGCCCGACTGTAAGTCCCCTCCTCCTCACATACATACATCCAACAGCACGGCCCGACTGTAAGTACCCTCCTCTCCAGAGCCGCCTCCAACAGCACGGCCCGACTGTAAGTCCCCTCCTCCCCAGAGCCGCCTCCAACAGCACGGCCACAACATGGTTCACAGCTCAGTTCTGATATCTCTTCCGTGTCTCAGTCTCGTTGTTCCCTATCCAGGTATTATTGTTGACACGCTGAATGGTTGAATATATATTGGTGAACATCGACAACTTGTGTATTTGTGTATTCTGTATTAATGTGAGCGATCTCTTTGTTGACAGGCTCAGTCGCCACATTGTTCGTCACTGACCAGCTCATACCCACCTTCCAAACCCTGAAATCGCGCCAATGCCTGCCGGCTGACTTTGACGCCTCGAGTACGGAGCAGGTGGTGTCTGCGTGTGTGGCCAGGGTCACTGGAGGAGCTCTGCCTTACGAATGTGTCGGGGTGCCATTACTCGCCATGCTCTACAGCTGCTTTGGATTAAGGTAAAACTGTGGAGGTATTGAATATCACTTCCAGTAAATGCGTTACTGCGATGAAATAATTTTGTTGGGTCAAATACGACACGGCGAGTATAAGAAAAATGCAAACAAATTGCGAAAACTATTTACTCCACAATCTGCCTGATAAATGCAGAGACCCAAATTAATTTTTCATAAATCGTGTATGCGCTAAGTTAAAACTCAGTTTGTTTTGGGAAAAGAACCATCCCATGATGTTTTCACGTCGAGACGCATGGAAAGGCTCCGAAAACCTGGAAAAAGTCGATCGGTCCAGCGGTTTCCGAGATACGAAGGGGGCCGAATGGCCCCCGCCCCCCGACAAATTCGTATTGTTTTCATCCTGACAGTAATAGGGTTAATGGTGACCTGGTTAGGTGAGCTTCAAAATTGGCAAGTGCCCTACATTTTTGTTGGACTTTAACCGACCTAAATATAAATTGGCGCAGGGTCTGAAATATCCATTGCGAGAAATCCGTTCATGCCAGTTGGTTTCACCAAAAGTTATCGCCACAAATTATGGTCCCAAGTGGTCTGCGTTCACAGTAGTTCATGTTATCATATGTCATTCTGGAGTCAGGAAAAATTTGTGTTGCTTATCCCCTGCCAGGTAAGCTGAGGCCAGGTATCCAGGAGGCAGGAGCACTAATACCTTCCAGTGGCGGCTCGTCATATGAGGCAACTGAGGCTGGGCCTCATCTGGGAAGAATGTGCTTTGAAATATTTATTGCTTGTCATTGAAAAAAAGATGTCAGTGATTCCCATTGTGCACATCGCAGTACATTGCATTATGGCATATCACCGAAATTCTCCGGCTCTTCCACCCGCAAGTCGCCGGTCCGTACGTTTACAATACTACAGCAAACCACTACGAGCCGACTGAGGCCCGGCCGGCCTGCCGCCTCACCGCCTCCGCCCGTTCAGCCCTATTACTGAGGCATCAGCGGGCGATCGCCGCTCAACCGACGATTCTGTGCCGTGCCGGGCAATGGTAGCCATCTGAGGCACGGATGCTCTGTGCCTCCAAGCTATTATTCGGCTACTAGGAGGCGTAGCGACCATGGGCGTCTCCACCACTACGGACAGTACGGACAGTGTCCGTACAAGTTGGCGAACCTCTAAAAACTTGTACGGACTGTCCGTACAAGTTTGCGGAACCATTTGAAGGCGCATAGTCAGAGATATCGATACCTGAAA